>VANL01001161.1:0-16679 GCA_006352455.1 Brachionus sp. 'Tiscar' | reverse complement strand
TTATTAAATTTGTGGTATGTTTTACTATTTTTGTGGTAATTTTTAACTAATTTTGAGGTATTAAAATATTATCGCTCTTTAATGAACAGTTATTTCAACAATTTTAAAACAAATTCTTTAATGAACCAGTTTTTTGTTCTAAAGACTTAAAAGGTGATCAAAGTAAAAAAAAATTTTTTTAATTAAAAATGAAAACGAAGTTAATCTAATTAATTTTTGAAAGAATTTTAAAAAAAATTTATTTCGACATTAATTTAAACACTTAATAATACAATATTTAATCAGTTTGTTGAGTTGAAGAAGAATTTTTAGTCGAGCTCCTCTTTGAAAACATACTAGTCATTGTGCGAAGCATACTTGATCTAAGATTCGATCTTGGATTACGATTGAACGCATATGAACAAAATATAAACAAACCTTGCAAAGAATTAAGCCCAATGTATACATACCAAATGAATGAGTGTTTGTCATTCATTAAAGAGCAGACAATACCAACTGTCCAAGTGAGACCAGTGAGAAGAAAAATTTTCACAAACAAAACCAATCTCTGATTAGCATTGTCGTTATTAGAATTGTTCACTTTTTTCTCCTGGTTGCCATTACTATTCACACTTGATTCCTCATTTTTCAAATATTTTTTGCTTATCTTATCTATTTTTTTAATAGACCTTACACTTACAATCATAAATATGGTGTTGAGTATCAAGATAACACAAATAGGCAACACAAAAAACAACAACAAATCCAAGCTGGAAGAAATAAAACAAAGCTTGAAACCATAGGTCAAACTTTTCTGGTTTTTTAAATTTAAAATTAGAACACAGACTAGTGGCGCGAGCCACGAGAACAACGAATACTTGAGAAATAATTTGTCACCATCACTCGAAGATATTCTTGACGAATTGGTAAACATTTTGAACAAATCAAAAGCCATTATGTTAGACCAAACAAAAAATGTTAAATAGAAATAATGTGTCAATAGACTCATCAAATAGCATGGAAATATTTCACCAATTGTTTCAATTAGCTCTGATCTATTCTCGAATTTGTTTGCCATGTCCGGTATAATGCATGTTTTGTGAGCTATTTTTTTTTCAATATATGATTCGGTAAAATAGGCCGATATCATGAAAAATAGTTGAGATAAAAGCAATGAAAGACTCAAGTTAATCAGAATTTTTCCAGCAAAATTTCTCAATACTTTGTTTTTAAAGTAAAAAAGAAGCAAAAAAAAAAGACTTATTATTGAAATTGAATTGCCAGATATAGTTAAATATTTTTTTATTTTGTCTTGAGTCAATTCAGTATTACAATCACCATTGAACTCAGATATTTTTTTCACACGAATTGATTGATTCAGTGCCGTCTGACGATTCATTTGAACATCATAGTTAATTAAAACCTCATCATTTAAATCGGTCAAGTCAAACAAAAGCTGTAGACTTGTCAAATAAAATTTTCTAATGGAAACTAAATAGCAGTTTAGAGTGAATACACCATTACAAAAAGCACAATACTCGTTTTGGTAGGCTATGCCGTCAAAATCATAGCGCATGGCTGTGTATGAATGACACTTTTCAATTACTGACTGATTTGTGTAATTATTGGGACATGTTTGAACTGTAAGCATACATTTGCGAGGTTCTGGTATGTGATTAGGTGCTGTGATTTTAATATGAACATTTTTTTCTTTACCAGAAAGAATTCTTTTCAATAAAGCTTCGTCAATCTCAAAAGGATACTTGGTCAAATTGTAGCTAACATCAAACATGGTTAGATCATTTGTGTTAAGATGATGCAAATTACACTTTGCACAGTAGATATTTTTGTAAAAATGATTATTTGTATAAACTGGTATATGATAGATAAAGTCCGAACTGGGTGCTTCACAATTTTTGATAGTTTGTTCATCTGTGAATGCTTTGTCGCATTGGCCAATTGTGTATATATAAAAATCGTCTGTTTTGGCATTGCATGAATAGGGATGATTGCTTTTGATTGGTTTTTGTTGGTCGCTGCAGCAATCTGAAAATGTACTGCATTGCGTGCAGAAGCAGCCTCGGGGATAAATGCTAGAGTTGTCCGAACACAGGTCATTGCATTCAGGTCTTATCGAACTGATCAAGCAAAGTGTCAAAATGATTAAAAGCATTCTAAAATTTTCACTGGAATTAATGAATTTTGAATTGAGTAAAAGAATTTTATGATTTTTATCGGCTTTTAGATCTATTTTTATGAGAGAAAAAGATGAACATTTCAAGAGTGTTGATATAACAATAATGCGTTTAGATAAAACAAAAATAAATTTATTTAATCAGTTAGAAAATGGAGAATTATTTACATTTATTTATAATTAAAAATTTGATATTATTTTTGATGGCTTGAGAGGCGATTAAATATACAATTCAAAACTAATCATGTAGGTTAGAACTGAAATTTGATTTAATTCTCTCTTATGACATATTTTGTGGTAGCTACTATCTTCATTTAAACCTAGAAAATATTTCTATATATCAAATAATTATTATACATACATCAGTTAGTTATCTAAATAAACGTTTCATTTTAATGAATAATTAAGGTGTCATTTTTTGGATATTAATTCATCTGAGTTTAAATAAATGTAATATTAAAGTATGCATTTAAAAGAAAAGATAGAAAATTCATTAATTGATTTTTTGTTTATTACAAATAAACAAAGTTTTGTAAAGTCTTAAATAAAATAATTTATCTATTACTAATAAAATATTAAATAAATTGAGTAATTTTGTTTTATTATCAATTACGTCATTTAATTTTAAAAATTTTAATAATAATTTAATCATGTTTCACTCAAATAATCCATATTTTAGGCATATTATCAAAAAGATAAAATTAGAGTCAAACAGTTTGGTGGATTTTAGCATATTTTTCTCTAAATCATAAAATACATTTAAAAATAAGGCAAAATTATAAATAACTTTTTAATTTTAATGATTAATTACAAAATATTGATTGTTTTTTGATAAGTGAAATTTCATTAAAAGCTATCCAATTCAAATAAACAAATTTTATGAGAATTTAAAAATATATTTTTTCATCATTTTGAATTAATCAAAATTTGAAAAATAAGATTTTCTATTTTATTTCGACTATAAAAATTAAACTGTGCTTATTACAGTTTAATAAAAAAAAAATTTTATCTAACAGAAATGTTTTTAATAGAGTAAATTAAAAAAAAACCTTAAAGGTCTGTTTACTTGGCAAAGAAAAATTTTTAACCAATTTTCACTTCTTGGCCAAAAATTTTTGACTCTTAGAAATTCTAATTTTTAAAAATTTAAAGTAAATGCTGCAATTAACATACCATAACTTTAAAAAAATTGAGTTAATCGCATAGCTAATGCGAAAAGAAAGATTAGATTTAAGATAAATATTTATGATAAGTCAAAAAATCTAGAATCAAGGGATAAATGCAGTGAGTAATAAGCTGTTTATCATGGGATAATAATAGTATTAGACTGTTAGGATTAATTTATTTAAAAAAATTTAAATTTCAAAGACTTTATTAGTCAGCAAATAAAATGTAAATTCTGTTATTAAAAAATTATTTATTTTAAATTTTCTTTCCATTGTATGTATGAATTTCTGAATATCAGAAAATAAATTTTTTTTTTTCAACTAAGCTTTGATAAGTTTTATAACAGTTCGAACATTTACTTTTAAATTTGAAAAGAATAAGTTGATGAAGTGAAGGATTAGTCAACTTACAAAAATCACAATGAACTATTTTTGTGGGATGAAAATTCACCAGAATCTCATTTTATTTTAGTAAATAATCTTGTTTACTGAATATTTGAATTTAGTATAAATATTTATGGCTAATTTAATTTTAAATATAACTTCATTGATGCACTAATTTATATTATAGTAACAATTAAAATTAAGTATTTGAAATTAAAAGCTTAATTGGCTATGTTTTAAATTTGTTTTATAAAAATAAAAAGACAATATTTATGGGTGGTCTTAAAAACCCCTCTTTGGGTTTAACGTAAACAATTTTCTTGCATGAAAATAAAAATATTTTGTGATAGAAAATAACTAATTATTATATTTTTTTGATATTGATGGAAAAAAATTGTCAAAAATGATTAAATTTATTGAACAATTAGTAAAAAAAGTCCCAAGGGTCGAAAAAACCCCTACATGTTTTGAGTGTTAATCTTGATTTAAATTTTCAACCCTCAAAAAAAATGAATCCGAAGATTAGAGACTGGAGTTAAATATAAACGAAAGCCGGCTTATATTATTTTAGATGAAAGAATTAAAGAGATTCAAAATTCAAAATATCCAGCTACCTAAAATATCTTGAACGTAACCATTTGAGTGTTCAACACTACCTTGAGTTTGTGGCATCCGAGCACATTCATGAACAATTGTGAGATCGGGCCACAATAACTTCAAAGCCTCAATCAAAGCATTTCTATAATATTTACCATTGTCACTTTGCAATATCCGAGGAGCTACAAAAATTATTACTAATTCGTTTACGTTTTAGTTGATGTTCTTCGTACTTAAGATTTTGAATGTGATTTTGAATAGCATTAAATAAGAGATAAATGTTTCCCCACAAAAAACTTTTCACCACAAACAAACTACCGCAAAACACAAATTTTTTGTGCCTAAAACAAAAAAAAAAATTTTTACATATATAAACAAATAACTGGTTAACAAAATTTTTTTGATAAAAAAATTTGATAAATTTGTTATATAATTTATTCTAATAGTATTTATAAAATTACATATAAAAAAATCAAATATCAAATTAATTAAAAAATAAATAAAATAAATTAAAATCTTATTTAAAGAAAACTAATTTCCAGCTAATTTTGGACGATCGATTTAATAAAATATGTGATATGACACGCAGTCAAAGAACATTCTAAAATATTTTAAATATTTAAACATGTTCTCATCGAACAATCTTTTATGTTTTTAATTATTTAAGTTAAATAATAAGTTATCTGTTTTTTATTATTTTATATAATTTATGAATTTTAATATTCTATTACTTAGCTTTTAATGCTGAGTTTCCTAAATATTAATTAAGGAGAATTATTATAAATAGTCTCTACATTTTTATTGATGATATAATAAAGAAAATATAAAACAACGATCCACTTTAACTATCCTCCAGCCTCACAAATATTTGCATCCGCATGTCCTTTTCTTAACGTATAGTTTATAATAATCATATAATATTCATAAATGTTTTAGGCATTTTATTATCTAAAATATTTAGTGGCAGTTTTTACTAGATATTTAAAAAAATTTTGCTTAGAAATTCTTTTTGTGTTGAACAGTTTTGAAAATTTATGAAAAAATTTGTGCTTAAAAGTTTTTTTACTTGTGGAGAGCAGTCTTTGTCCAAGTCAAATTATTTTTGTGCTGAAAATTATTTCATTGTGGGGAATAGGTAGACCCATTAAATAATACAAAGTTTATTTTTAGCGATTCTAACTAATTTTTTTGATAGTAAGGAATTAGATTGTATAAATTATATAACTGAGAGATTTGAATCGTTACTTGAGAGTAAAAAGAAACAATCTTGTCTTATTATACGTAATTTTTTTAAAATAGACTAAAAATTTTTTTTCGCTCCATAATTTAAGCTTTTTGTTATATAAATTGAATAAAATAAAAGTTCAGGAAAATTTAAATTCATAAAAATTCAATTTAAGCTTTTTCGATATTCCGGCAAGATATTCTTATCGAGGTTATACTGTATTCTTTTAAAAAAAAGATAGTTTTATTTAGTTATACTTTTCGAATTTAATTTCAAAAATAAAATTAAACAAGTTAAGAAGTGATAATTATTGGAAATAGGATGGTTCCTTTAAATATCATTTTGCTCGTTTATAAGACCATCAATATAATAATAATATTTTTGCAAGGAAATTTCTTTATTAAATTTGGCTGAGTTGGTATTAAAGAATTTTGATGAAAATAAAAAAATTTTATTCAAATAAATTACTATTAAAATTTCAAAATAAAAAAAAAAACTATTTATTTAGACACTACACGATTAAATTAAATTTTGTTCAAGTTATTAAATCTTAATATGAAAATATGATTTTTTAAAAAAAAAATATATTAACACGTATAAATAACATAAAAAAAAAAAAACATTTAAAAAAAAAATTAATGTTTAAGTTTTTATTAAAAATATTTACAACACTGCAAATTTAATAATCATATCAATACACTTTTAGATTATGTTCTTGCATATATTCTTCGTAAAACTTGACAATTGCCTTTTAGTTTAAATAATTAATAACTAAATAAAACTAATTGATAAATTTTACTTTTCGGTCCATTGACACAGCTAGTTCATAGACAGACTTACCAAAATTATTCTTGGTATTAAAATTGGCACCATGTTGAATAAGTACTTTAACAAAGGCTAAATTTCCGTTTATTGTCGCAATTAGCAGAGCATTTTTGTTCTCTTTGTCAAGAGCGTCTATTTTGGCGCCATATTTTAGCAAAATTCTGGCTATCTCACCAGATGCATTCACACTAGCAGCTCTTAACAACGGAGTCCATCCATTCAGCGAGTCTATTTTGTTTATATCAGCGCCATCCAACAGAATCCACTGTAAAACGTCTAAATTTCCTCCGTCTACTGCATAGTGAACTACACTCATTCCTGTTTTATCAATCAGATCATATGATGCACCATTAGCTCTCAATTCTTTGACAAATTCCAATCTGCCGTAAAAAGCGGCAAGCATTAACGCAGTTTTTAGACTATCATTTTGAGCATTTACATCAGCCCCATTTTCAATTAAAAGTTGAAGAATTCTTTTTATTAAAAAAAAAAATTTATTTATTTTTATTTAATTTAAATAAATTTTACTCAAAATTGTTTTTTATTATAGCTATCATTAGTGGTAAATTTCCAAATTTGTCCGGAATTTGAAGCAAACGGTCACCAATGGTTGATTGCAACATTTGTTCAAGCTCATTTCTTCGGTCCAACGTAATTGCTTTGTGAAAAGCCTCTCCATTCAATGGTTCCTCTAAAAGAAATTTTTATTTTTATTTTGTCCTATATGAGACAATGTTGCATACTTGTTGTCCGAACAGTGACTGAAGGGCTGTACTCGCTGCGCTCATTATTTGTTCCGATTACACACAAGCGGAATGTGTACTCGGTAGACGGATCCAGGCCCTCAATTGTTTTATTTGTTGAAAAGCCTCTTGAATTAAATTTTATTTTAACACGCGGAAATGTAGCTAAAGTTAAAAAATTACGAGTAAATTATTCCCCATTCTCTTTTATTGTTATTGCTAAGCTCTTGAACTATAAATTTAAGTCTAGCGTAGGGTGAGTCTTTTTTGACATGACTCCAGTCTAGATCAATTGTGACATGAGTTACTTTACCCACAACAGGTGGATCTGGTCTGATCATTTTTTTTAATTTAAATCTAAAAAAAATTATTTTTATTATTATTCTAATTTAAAAAAAATTCAAGAGTCATAACAACGGAGAATTTCTCGATAAAGCAAATTTAAATAGTCTAATTAAACGTAATTTAATAATTTTGTCAGGCCATAAAATTTTTTTCCTAGTAACGCAGATAAAGTTGAAAATTGGCTAAACTCATTTAAAGACTGTAGTTTTTACCAGCATTCGCCTACCATTACCAAAACAAATATTGTCTAACTATTCAATTTGTGTAAGCGTTTTTTGAAGGCATTCATTTTTAGAAAAGATCTAATAAGAACTTTCTGAAAGTGTTTTAAGTATTACATGATCGTAAATTAAGATAAAAGAAAAAATTTAATTTGAAATTATATTTATTTCCAGAAATATGTTTAGAAATTTTCCAAAAAAACCTTTTTTTAATTTTAATAAATTAATGGAAAATAGGATTGTTTTTTTTTAAGTCAAGAATAACCAAAATGTCTAAAATAAGCCAAAATAAAAAAAGTAAAAAGGATAAAAAAATTTAAATTGAATCACTAATAAGCTGTTTTTCGGCTTCATTTCTAAAATTAAAGTTTTTATTTTAAAATTTTTTTCTAAATTTTGCTTTAAACGAAACCATATAATTATAAATTTGAATGTGAAAAAAATTTCTTAACCTGAAATTAAGTAATTTCAATCGAAAAAAAAAAAATTTCGTTTAATAAACCAAAAAATTTAAATAATTAAAAATTTAAGTTTTTTTTCAAAAATCATTTTTAAATCTGTAACAATTTTAAACTTAAAACTTTAAACAAATCTTGATCAATTTTTTTAAAATTAACTGTGTCTTAAATATTCAATTTTATCTATACTTGATCATTTAATATGTCATTGTTTAAAATATACAACAACATTAGACCTTGGTGTCAATATTTATCCTTTTTTTCATTATTTAACCATAAAGAATTCACACTTCAAGTTATTTTTTCTAAAATAATCTATCAATCTATCTTTATCATTATTTGAGGTAAAAATAAAGTTAATATTTTTTAATAATTTAAGTTTTATTAAACATTTAAAAAATTGCTTATGAAACTAACTTATTTTCAAATTTGAATTTGAAAATAAGTAACTAAATTTAGTCTACTGATTGAGACGATAAAGCTATTTAGCAAATTACTGTAGAATGTTTTTGTTACAAGCAGTTCAATTTAAATTAAAAGGCGTGATTGATTGTGGCAATTAAAAATTAATTTTAATTTTTCCGGTTGGATTTGTTTAAATTTTCAGATTTCACTTTCGAAAGTAATAAAAAAAAGGAAACTATTTATTTGTTAATGGTTGTTGGAATCTTAAAATTTGAGAATAGCGAGGGCTTTAGGAAATATTCTGCTAAATTAACTAACAATTAAATTAAAATGTAAAATATTTTAGTTTAGTTTTTACAAAACAAGTTTTTTTTAATAAAAAGCTAAACACTCAGTCTAAATTATAATTAAGTTCTCTTAAATTGATATCAATAAAGAATATTATGTTATTAATAAAAGTTCTAAAATTTTGTTTTTTTTTTTTATTAAATTGTTCTAAATTATTTTTAAATATCGAAACTTTTAAGATTACAAGGTAAAAGCACTTTATTTTAGTCTTAAGGTTATTTTTTTAAATTGATTCTCAAAAAAATTTTAAGCTCTGAATAAAAGTACAATAGAATTGAAGACAATAAGGAATCAACTAGCTCGGAAGAAATCCGTCAAAAGCATAAGAGTCCTTTGAAGAAAACTTTTTTTTTCGAGCTAATACCGGCAGGAAAATTTTTTCTGAGTTAAAAAATTTCTTACAATTGAATCAATTTTTTTGGTTCTGACAATAAAAGTCAAAAATTTTTAAATATAAATTAATTAGATGGATTTCAGAATAATTAATTCTGAAATCAAAAAAAGGAAATGAATTTTAAAAAACAGAAAGTTTGAGATAAATATTATTAAAAAAAGTATTGTATATAAATCCATGTGTTTTTTTTTTTATTGTAAAAATTTTGTATTTGTATTTTTTAGTACAAAATGATAAAAAAAATGCAGGCTGTTATAAATTTTAAAATTTTAATTAGATATGCATCGATTAAAAAATTTCTTTTTTTTTAAATTTGAATAAAATATTAAAAAATATTTCTTATCTTTTTAATTATTTATTGAAAAAACTATTATTTTTAATTCATAATTTAATTTTTTTTTTCTCTTAAAAAAAATTGAAACAAAAGAAACAAGTAAGCATAGCCTAATTAAGGCGAAATAACTGAAAAAACTTTAAATATCCGAACTCTAAAATTAAAATTTTTGTTCGATATTTTAGAAAAAAATTTTAAAAATTATATTGAAAATTAGGATCAAAGTAATTAGGATCTTTGAAGCCTTTATAAATAAATTTCAGTCATCAAAATAAAAAAAAGTTAGTTTTAAAAAAAAAATTTATAGAAAAATTAAGAAAAAGTTCAATATTTTTCTTGCCTTAAAATTAAAAATTCTTTTTATTTACAATGCATTTTCCGAAGTTGTGTTTCAAGTCGGAATTGCAACCCCAAACCCTTTTGTGAAATTATATATTTTCTCCTTGTTTAAGTATTAGACACATAAAAACTAAAAATTAAATAAAAAAAATTTTATTTTAGACAAAGAATTTGATTTATTTTGGAAACTTAAAAATTTGTATTTAATGAATATAACAGCTCTAATAGTTTAAGAGAAAAGAGATGGGGAAATTTTTAGTTATAATTCAATTAAAAAATATTTGACTTGTATTTTTAAGTCAAGCTGGGACAACTATCTGAAGTTTATTTTTTATTTAAGTCGAAATAAGTTTCACAAAAATTTTTTTCTTTAAAAAAGCTAACCCTTAGAAAATTTTGAAGCCTTGTATAATTTTTTAAACTAAAAACAAATCTTTTGGAAGAAAAATAAGCTCATTTTACTAATTCTATTTGAAGTCATCTTAGAAAAAAATTATTATAACTTGTTACTAAGTCTATTGTTTTTTTTTTTATTTATTTCTAGACATCTATTGTCTAAGCCTAAAAGAATTTTGATTACATCTAACCGTTTAAATCAAAATAACTTGAAGTAAATTCACCTAGAAAATAAATTTAATGCGTTCGAGTTTAAAGTGTTCTTAACAGTATTATCTTTTCTTATAATTAAAATAAAATTTATCAACAACAATTTAAAAACAATTCTTATTATTTATTATTATTATTTTCTTAAATTAAATGAACTCAAATATTTAAAAAAAATCAAAAGTATTTATTAAAGAATAAATATTATTCAGAATTGAAAAATTGCCTCGAGATCCTTGAAATTAGTTTTTTTTTATTAAATTAGGAAAAAAACCTTAACTTTAATCATTTGAAAAAAATATGCCGTCAATGTTACGAAATCTGAGAAGCAGATTTCTTCCAATTTTTTTATTTTAGAATTTATTAAACTATGATGCCTGATAAATATTTTCTTTTTTAAAATATAACTTATTATATTACAGATTTTTAAAAGCTCAATGTGAAACGCAAATGGGTCTTTATTAAAAAAAATTCTATCGCCAAGTCAACCTCTGCTTATAAGTAATTTTCTTAAATGATCTAAACAATACAGGTTACAATCAAAGTTTTGAAAAAAAAAAATTCCAAATAAAAAAATTAGAAGAAAGCTTAGAAAAATTGTTTCTAAAATAAAGAAATAAATTGCTCTGTTAAAAGTAAATACTAGTTGAGGCCGCGAGCAATTATTAATTAATTATTAACGATTCAGAGAGCTAGTATTTTAAAAGAATAAAGAGACCGCTTGCAAGCTCTTAATTGAAAAACAATGAATAAGCTTGCATAATTTTTTAAGTAAAATCAATTTTGCATGCTGTTAGTGAAAATCTTGATTTTTTTAAACTAAATTTTTTTTAGAAATCAAGCATAAATTTGAAAATTTATAAAGAAAAAAATTCGTCCCTAGGTGGATTCGAACCACCAACCTTTCGGTTAACAGCCGAACGCGCTAGCCGATTGCGCCATAGAGACCGACAATTGACATTTAAATGAATTAACGCTTTAACTCATAAAATGAGTGCCTAGAATAAACTTAGTTGAGCGAACACAATAAAAAAACAAACATTTTTCTTATTTTTTTAATTTTATTCAGATAAAAGTTTTTGATATTTGATGTTTTTTTCACTAAAAATTATTTAAATGTATAATGAAAGGTTTTTATCTCAATTTATATTAGAAACAATTGTTTTTTTTTTGTTCAAATTTTACTTTTTAATTTTTAGTTTACTCGGAAAACACTAGAAAATAAATATTTGAATTTTTTATTAAATCTTTTTATTAAAAAAAAATCTGCAATAAACGAAATATTTTACACGTGAATGTTAAATCTCAAATAAAGCTTTAGTTTGTATTTTCTGTAAATTAATATTCAATTCGATAGCTTTTTTAGAGTATATTAAAAATTTTGTTAACAAAATAAATGAATAATTATTATTTCCTATAAATGAATTTTTAATATAGCCTAAAACAAGAAGTAAAATAGCTAAGAAATTAGAAATAAAAACAATTATGCTAATTTTAATTTTAATCTTTTATTTTAAAGAAAAATTTACTACACATTTAAAATTAATAAAAATTTTTTTAAATATTGAATAGGTAAAATTATATGATTCTTCTATTAAAAAGATACGGAAGGCTGAAACATGTTTTAAAGTCATTGTAGCCTTCAAATACATTGGATTTTTTTCCTTTCATTATAAATTTTATTATAAACATTTCGCTTTTTTTTATTTGCAAAAAATTCTGATCGAGCAAGCGCTCCTTTAGAAAAAATATATTCAAAAATAAAAATAAAAAATATAATTTAAATAAAAGAAAAGTTAAAATTTTTGTCTTTGGTTTGAACGAAAGAAAGAAAAAAGAAAACAAGATTTGAGTGTTTAAAAATTAATATTACACCATGAAATAATCTTCAAAAAGTCTACACATTTTTCTAAATCATGCCTGACATAACGCTCAGCAAGTTAATCCAATTAGTGATCAATTTTTGTGGCCAATCTTCATGGTGCAGGATATCTGAGGAGATATCGAATTTTAATTTTAGTTACTTTTTATAGCTAAGTTTTGAATAACTTGGAGCTTACGAACCAAATATTCAGAAAAGGTATTTAAACATGGAAAATAATAATATTGAACTAATAAGTGATTTATATATTATTGATAGGGTTTTTTTACTTAAGCATCTTTTGAAGGTTTGATAAAATTCTGAAAATATTTAATAATGAAAAACATTTTGCTCTTATTTTTTGTACGAGTGTATTAAAACTCAACGATTCATCAAACGTGAGTCTCAGGGATTTAATATTAGTTTCATATGGAATCTTACCTCTTGAAAGGTTAATTGAAAATTTATATTTTATTTTAAAACATCTCCTAAAAACTGTATAACTACATTTTTCTGATGACATTTTCATATTTCATTTTACTAACCAAAATAAGCATTTATTTGATTTTCTAAATGATCTTTTTTCTAAAAATGACCTTTGTCGAAGGCCTTAGAAAAAATAAACTGCTGCAAAGACAACAGAAAAGCCGGCAGAAATTTTAAAAGCTGATGGACGGATTACAATAGGCATTCAGAATTGTTATTGGAAAAAAAAATCAATCCAAAATCTTCAACACATCATCATCTTCTTCATTTTTAATCCATTGAAGTGTAAAAAATTTTTGATTAATTTCAAGCTAAAAGCTTATTAAATTGCAACTAAATTAAAATATGCGAGCACAATGAGCAAATTTAAAATTGATGAAAAATTTTTCTTAGACAAAACTCGGGTTTCAAAAGATTTTTAGATTTTAAATTTTAATAAATGAGTCTTAAAAGGGTTATTACTAAAACACGGACCTCCAGTTTTTAAATAAAACACGGACCCATACTTATCTCCCCCATTAATACTATGCCATTTATCCCCCACCATTTTTCAAGTACAAAATTTTACCAGCTTTCACGCAAGACCAAAATCTAAGCTCTAGCTTTTTCGGTTCGTCCTTCATTTAATTCTGAATCACATAAAGAGAGTTTTAAAAAATTTATTTTGTTTTTAATTTTAAATTTTTAAATATTAATATTTTAATTTTCTAACTTATAAATTGAAGTGACATTTTTTTCTGTGTTTTTTTTTTAGAAGTTTCAAAGTTGTACAAAAAATCCGAAGTTAAAGCAAATGTATGTTAGGACAAACGCAACAAGAAAGAAAGTTAGAGAAATTTTTGAAAAAATGGCCTGAAATGGAGAAAAAAAACACAGAAAAAAATGTCACTTCAATTTATAAGTTAGAAAATTAAAATATTAATATTTAAAAATTTAAAGCTGGTAAAATTTTGTACTTGAAAAATGGTGGGGGATAAATGGCATAGTATTAATGGGGGTAAAAGTATCGGCAATATATTATTGGAGTTGTCGGTATCTTTTATATTTAAAATAAATATAACTTTTTAGATTAAAAAATATAAAAATGTCTGTATCGATTTTAAAGAAAAAATTGGTTCTTAAAAACCCGCTGGTTTTCTAGTGCTAACTTTATTTTTTCTCGTTAGAAAAAATGAAAAACTATTTAATTTATTTAGGTGTTTTTAAACTGAACTAATTTTTTGTTAGCTTTTTTTGACATGGACAAAATTTTATTTTTTTGCACGACTAACATAAAAAATTTTAAATTCTCGATGACGATCAAAGCACATAGACACTTTAGAAACTAATTTATTCAAACATTTATTTTTTTTTTTTTTTTGAAAAATAAAAATTCATATGACTTTTAAAAAACAGATAACTTATTTATCATTTTAGCTTGATAAAATCATTTGACTTGGACTAAAGCTATATTTTTTTAATTTAAAAAAAAAGAATCTTAGCAAAAAAGACTGCAAAAATGGATGACGTATTTGAAGAGACGAAGGCAGAAAGAAGTGAAACAGTAGACCTAAACGGAGGCTCGAATGGCGATGAATTCCTTAAAATAGAAATTTCAGATGCTCTAAACGAAAAAGACAAAGTTAAATTCACTGTCAAAACCAAAGTAAAAAATCACATAGATTTATAGAGTTAGCCCGTAAGGGTGAATTTTGAATTTAAATTTTTTTCAGACTAATATGAAAAATTTTTCCTCCTCGGAGTTTTCGACCATACGCGAACACGAAGAGTTCATTTGGCTGCACGACCGGTTCGTCGAGCACGAAGACTATGCTGGATACATCGTAAGTGTCTCTTAAGTGTCTTTTTTCCACTCATCTTAAATCTCTGAGCAAGATTCCGCCGGCTCCACCACGACCCGACTTTGACTCGTCGCGAGAAAAGCTGCAGCGCCTCACCGAAGGCGAAAGTTCAATGACCAAAGAAGAATACGCCAAAATGAAGCAGGAACTAGAAAGCGAATACTTAGCTCTGTTTAAAAAAACAGTCCAAATGCACGAAGTCTTCCTAAACCGATTGAGCTCGCATCCCATTTTCAAATGCGATTCAAATCTCAAGGTTTTTCTTGAATACAATAAAAACTTAAATGTGCGCAGCAAAAACACCAAAGAACGCTTTGGCGGATTTGTCAAGTCCATATCGAAAAATGCCGACGAGCTCCGTTTCTTGAACATCAAAGAAACAGACGAGTTCTTTGATGTGCAAAAAAAATTTCTCACCGATTATCATAGCAAGATTAGAGAGGACTGCTCGCGGGCTGATCGCATGACCTATGTGCACAAAAGCGTGGCCGACTGCTACATTCGGGTCTCGACCGGGCTTAGCAACGTGGCAACCGGTGAACTCGATCCGTTGAGTAAATTTTTGACCAAGCTAGCTGATTATTTTGAGACAGCTCGCAAGACCGAGAATAGAGTGTCCAGTGATACGGACCTTAAGCTGTCCGATACTCTTAGATACTACGTTAGAGACTCGAAGGCAGCGCTTGATTTACTGCATAGAAGGACAAAAAGATTGTCTGATTTTGAAACAGAGAATAGAAATTTGGAAAAAGCACGCAAAAATCACAAGGATGAAAAAAATGCCGAACAGGCTCAACAGAATGCCAAGCTTAAATTTGAGCAAATATCCGAATTGGCAAGAAGTGAACTGAGTGATTTCAAGACAAGAAGAATAAGCATGTTCAAAAAGTCGCTGTGTGAGTTTGTCGAATTGCAGATCAAGCACTCAACTGTAATTTTGCTCTCTAACTTTGAAGAAGAAATTTTATTTAAATTATTTAAATAAAATTTCTTCTTCAAAGTTATTTAATTTTTTAATTAATTTTTTTTCTTCAATAGGCTCAGGTTCAAACACTTAGAACGTTGCTTAAAGAGCAAGCTTAGTCTAAAATCAAGTATATTTAGATATTCGTACGGATCATTAAAAGAGCATTTTTAATTGTTTTTTTTTTTTCCTAATTTGATAAATATTTTAAAAATTGAAATTTTTTAGACCAAGTTTAATTGAATAAAAATGATGAAAAATAATTTTTTTTTTTTTCACAATTTTTTAATTTTTTATAAAGTGCGATTTGGGCAGAGTCTAAGCTGAACCCTTTCCAACAGTCGTTTACTTTCTCCATAAAAATCTTTACATCTGAACAATATGATTGAGCAACTTTCTCCAGAGTGAGGTGATCCTACAAGACTTGGTGACCATGGATTAGAGTCGAATTCAAGATGAAGTGATTTGTAAAGAAGTTAAGTTTCACTTTGTGTTTATTGAAAAATTTAAAGCTCTTCTTAATCATTGCCAGAAGCCTGTTAACTTTGCTGCAACACTGGCCTAAATGAGTGTCCCATTTAAGATCATTACTGATATAAATTCTTAGGTCTTTTTCACAGATTGATTTTTTGATTTTTTAATCTAAACAAATCATTTTTTCGATTGAAAAAATTAATTTTATGACAAGATTAATTTTTTTGGAAATTATTAGACTTGATTTTAAGTATTCAAATTCAGTTCTTTTGGATCAAAATGAATTCTTTTGAATTTTTCGGCATTTAAGAATGTGGGCCACTGGATTATTGATTGAAAATTTTTGATTATTTCAGAGATCTTGGTATCATCAGCATAAGTGATACTACTGATTGAGACCGGGTCTATTTCTAAAGTTTAAACGTTTTATTGATTAAAAATTATTGATTTGAGAATTAAATCTAATTTTACAATAATTGTTATTAAAATATAA
>VANL01001160.1:0-16701 GCA_006352455.1 Brachionus sp. 'Tiscar' | reverse complement strand
GCAAGTATTGTTTAAGCTCAAGATATAAACAGGTGAGCGGCTTTTTTGAGGATTTTGGGATTTTAAGAGAAAGATATATGAATGATTCAGATATCAATTCTATTGATATCGAGTCATTCGAAAATAACATTTCGAACAGTAAAATTCAGAGGGTTCTAGACAAAAGCCTAAAAGAAAATGTTTTTCGGGGTCCAGCTTCAATCGGTTTTAGATTTTTAGTCAAAAAATCAAAAGCTGATTATAGTAATTCAAATATTGGCCAATAATTTGTTTTCCTTTTTTTTATTTGTCAATTTGTATTTTATTATAATTTTTTTTGTCCAATAAAATATTATCAGTTTTTTCAAATTTTTTGCCCACTTTCTATAGAAAAAAATTCATATGATACAAAATATAGTAGCATTTATAAAATTTTGGAATTAGAATTAAATCATATCTAAATTCCAAAGCTTCAGAAAGATTTAGAAAAGTTTATAGAATAATCGGCTGATAACTTTTTGATTTTTTAATGATCAAATTGAATTATGAAATTTAAACCAAAATTCTGAATAAATTGAATCAACTCTGTCTTCGTATATTTATTGTCTAGTCAAAAATGCAGCTTACAAGTAGCTTGATTTTGATTTTTTAGGCATTTTTCACGAAATTTTTTTATACAAAGAAACAATTTTAGTAAAATTTAGAAAAAAATCAAAAGAATTCAAGTTTGAAAAATTTGTTAAAAATCACATGATTTAAAGAGATTTATTAAGAAAAATAAAGCAATAAAATAAAAAATTAAAACCATAGATTTGTTCAGAATTTTGTCTAGATTCAAAAAAAAAAAAAATCGGTTCATAATTGATCCCTCTGAGGAGATGCGATTTAAACCAGAAAAAACACATTTTTTTCCTTTTTTTAGCCCACAAAAACCGCCACACCCTTTTTTTTCTAAATTACATTAGCATGTAGAGAATTTTATGCTCTTTCAGAATATATATACTTTTTTAGTATTTTTAAGTTTTATCTTTGAGATTTTGAGTCTAAAAGAACAACAACTTTTTAAAGGGTTTGCTATCTTTGGAACCCTGGGTGTAAAAAATTTTTTTTTTGCCCCCTTCAAAAAATTTTTTTTTTGGGGTTTTCGAGGGCGTAGATTACGAATTTTGAGTCAAAAAAGTGAAATTCAGATAGCACTAAAGTTTTGAATTTCGTGAACCTTAAAAAAATGAAAAAAAATTATCAAAAAATTTAAATAGACGGTGCTTCGAGATCCTCTTTGAAAAGTCTGCTAATAATGCCTTGTGGCTTGATACCCAAAACGTGCAGCTCTTTGATTCTTGACATAACTTCCAGATTGACTATCTTTTTAGGACTGTGTTGTTCCGGATGATTCGAATGTGACTCTTCTGATTCTTTGAATTCGCATCTATTATACCATCGATCTCTTTAGTTGCAATTTATTAGATAAAGGTGTAAATCTATTAAATGTGTTATGTTTTCATTAATTTAATTATTTTATTTATAATTAGTTGGGAAAAAAAAAGAGATAAAAATTTATAATATTTGTTGATTTTTTATATAAATTTGTGGTAATTTTACTAATTTTATTGCGTTAAATACTGACTGCCTTTAATATATTTATTTTATTTATTTATTTGTTTTCTGTACCGAGCAAAAGCTCCTTCAGATAAAAAAAAATTAAATAAAGTTAAATAAAGAATAAGGAAATCATAAATTATATTTTTAAAATTCGTTCATACTTTCAATCAAAAAATAAAGAATCGATTTTCATAGTTTCTCTTTATTTCATTAAAAAAAATTAAAAAAAATTTTTCTTTTTTTTTTATTTTTTTCTTTGCTACGGTTAACTCAGACTTTTCATCAAGTCCCGACGATGTCGAGTTAATCGTGAATCACTGTATTTGAAATATTGGGGTTAATAATTTAAAAAATAAAATTAATAGTGGGTGCTTTTCTTAAATTGAATGAAATATCTTAAATAACATTTTTTTAAATTTGTGAAATTAAACTATTGAAAAATGAAAAATTTCAAATTAAAGGTATTGTGAAATTCAAAAAAAAAAGAACGAAAATTCTTCCTTTTTTGATAAATTAAAATAAAATATAGTGTAACAAACTTTTTTACTTTAGTGCATCTTTTTTACCCAAAATAAAAACTTTATTTCTTTTTTTTTAGGTAAACCAAATCATAATCAATTTAAATCTTATTGATGTCTTATTTTTTGTCTTTTATTTACATCAGAAAAATTATTTTAGGTGAAAAAAATAATAATAATATAAGTTACAACAAGCTAGACTTGCGAGATGCGAAACAGTAGGATCCCATCTATGGTAACTGTGTTTTGTACACTTAATCAGTGAATTTCATTATGTCAAGTCGAGAGGGATGGGGGCCTCGGGTCCAAGATTGTTATTCGTAAGGTCACCATTCCCTCGTGTCGATTATACCGAGCCTAAGGACTTCATCCATGGTAGGTTTCTCCTTACGTCTGTACTTATCCAGTCTGTTTTTGAATTGGTTGATGGATAGAGATGGAACGATCTCTTGGGATAGGGCGTTCCATGGCATAGTCACTCTTTAAGTGAAGAAGTGCTTTCTGTTGACTGGTAGCAGGGAGTGGTCGGACAAAGCTGTGCTGGTTGGAGTTTCTTCTTGTTCTTCCGTTGTCTTTGAAAGACGGAGCTATGTGCCAGTTTACAATTTTAGTGCCTGTGTAACATTTAAAGAATTGAATAAGATCATCTATTGTCCTCCTGTCTTCCAGGAAGGTCAGATTTAGTTTCATCAGTCTCTCACTGTAGTCAAGGTTTTTGAACTGCTTGACCAATTTGGTGGCTCTTTTTTTGGACATTCTCTATGGTGGTGATATCTCTCTTTAGATGTGGTGACCAGGCAAGTTTTGGGTTCTAAGAAGCGCTAAAAACGCATCAGAATTTAAAAAAAAGGTAATTTCTTAAAAGTAAATCTTATAAAATACACCAAATAAAAGATTTTATTAATTTATCAATTAAATTTAAAGTATTATCAGGTTAATAATTAAATTATTAAATGCAAAATAAATAGCGTTTTTTCAGATTTTTTTTAGGTCGACTATGCTTATTAACAAATTCTGGTTTGTTTTTCATGTTTTGTTTATTCAGTACAAGTTAATGAAGACACACTTTGCCCTTCAGATAATATTTGAATCTTCAAGTTTTTAAATATGAATTCAATAAATATTCATTATCATTAATAAGCTTCCATTCACTTTCCGATTAAAAATATTCTAATTTAGCTTATTTTTACAAAGGATAATAGATTTTTCTTTTATTTTTGATGCGCTTCTAAAAAAGAAAAAGAAAAATTATAAGATAATAAAAAAAAAGCTTCACTTGAAAAAATAAAGTTTTTTAACTTAAAATAAAACAATTTTAAAAAATATTCTTGAAATTTTTTTTAATATTAATATTTTTAATATTATTTATTTAAAATAGGATTCCAAAGAAAGGCAACAAAATGATAATTAGCGAGATATAACACTGCTACCAATAGCAAGCAAGGCGTTCAGTATTATCTTAGTGAGAATAAGGAATGCTTTGGATGCAATGCTTAGAGAAGAACAAGCAAGATTTAGACAAGGAAGAGGTTGCATAGTCCAGATATCTTCTCTTAGGAACATTATAGAATAAAGTTTGGACTTTCTTGAAATCTTAACTTCATTGATTTCAAGAAAGCCTTTGATAGCATACACAGAGAAACCTTATGGGTCATCCTAAGATCTTACGGTCTACCACAGAGGATAGTTAGCTTAATAAAACTCTTCTACGAGAAATATGAATGTAGTGTGATTCTGGAAAAAGGACAATTTGAGAGCTTTAAAGTGTATACAGGAGTCAGACAAGGGTGCGTTCTCTCCTCAACACTATTCCTAATACTGATTGACTATGTGATGAAGAAAACAACTACCAGTGCTAGGGGTATACAATGGGAATTAATAACTAAACTTGAAGATTTAGACTTTGCGGATGATCTGGTGCAAATATTTAATAAAGAAACACATTTGAATATGAAGAACAAGGATTTGGTGAACAACGCTAAACCAACTGGACTCGAAATTAATGGGACCAAAACGAAAATAATGTGAATAAACGCCAATTTGGAAACACCGATCTCCATCGATGGTATTAAAATAGAATGTGTAAGTGAATTAATGAATTCACATATTTAAGTAACATTATAAGTAAAAACATGGGGACGCACAAAGATATTAAGAATAGACTTGCTAAAGCAAAGAGTGCCTTTACTAGAATGCGACCAGCATGGAAATCAACCATCTACAGCAAGGAAACAAAACTCAAACCGTACAAGACTGTGGTAAAAGCAGCACTGATGTACGGTAGGGAATATCTGATTCTGACAGAAAATGCCTGAACACCTTCCACACTGGATGCCTAAGAAGGATTCTAAAGGTTCACTGGCCTAAGACATTGTCAAACGTAGAATTATAAACCAGAACAAATTCACAGCCATTAAGTCAATGTATTAAAAATAAAAGATTGCGATGGCTTGGACATGTGATTAGAATGAAAAAAACAATGATACCAAAAAGAGCCCTTCAATGGACACCTCAAGGGCGACATAAGGTAGGACGACCAGAATAAAATGGAGGTCAACAATAAAGGGGAAAAAAAAATTTCAATTTGTAAAAATTTAAAAACATAATTTATTAATCTACAATCATTTGATGGTTTCTTAAAGATTAAATTAAATAAAAAATTTTGCGTCAAGTTTTTTTCGATAAAAATGGACAAAAGATATTTTATAAAAAATGTATATTTTAAAATCCAGTTGCTATAGAGATAAATAATAATGGAATTTTTTAAAATAATGTATTAATTTGAAAAAGGCGAAAAATTTTATTAGTTTGAACATAAAAAGCAAAAATGAGCACATCCAAATTGGACACTTCAAAGGCATCACAAAGCCAATCGATCAAAAAAGAAAAGAATATTCGTGAGATATACCTTCAAGCATTGAATAATGACAAGAACTTTCAGAAGTCGATTAAAAAGCCAGGTATTAGCAATCTTGGAAAAGATAGAAATGCAACTAATGGGTCAAGTCATTTTTTGGAAAAAGAGTATAGCATAGTTCAACGAATCATATCAGATACCAGACAGTTGAAAAACATAAAGATAAAAGATAACAACAAAGAAATTACAAAAAGAGATGGAAGTAAAAAAGCAGCTAGTCGATTTAAAGACCCAGAAGAATATTACAAAGAAATATTAGAGTTAAAAAAAGTATTTTAAAAATGAGTATTTTTTTGAAGAATGTTTTATTTTTTTAATTATTTTTTTATTAGACTTTAAAAATTTATGAAGAAAATGAGGTTATTAACAAAACAAAATTTGAATACTATGAAAATGAATTGGCTAAAAAAGAACAAGAAATAAACGATCTTATGGACGTAAAAAAGAGTGAACAATTTCGTTTATTGTCCGACTCAAAAGCAGATCTATCAACGGTTTATTTTTTATAAACTTTTTGAATAAAATTTATTTTTTTTGTTTTTTATTAAAGCTCATTTATGGTCTCAAACAGAAAATATTTAAGTTGGAATTTACTCTTAAAAGAAAAGAAAATGAATTTAAGTAAGTAATTTTTCTGTGTATTTAAAGTTAAATCTATTTGAGTGTAATTTTCTATTTGTTTTTAATTTAGGTTTTTTGTTAAACAAGGAGTTAGGAAAAAAATTAATGCTAAAAAAGCGGCAAGATGAAAATAATCTTAAATTTACATTTTTATTTCAAAATATTAAAAAATTAAATTTTAATTAAGTTATTAATAAGTGTACTTAAGGAATGCATAGATAAAGAACACAAGAGAAAAATTTTCATGCTAAGTAAAAAGATTTTCATTTTATTTGTAAATCCATGCCCAAATTATTTAGTAAAAAAAATAAAACAATAAAAAATTTTTTATTAAAAATATCACAAAATATTGTCTAAAAAATCTAAAAATATTTAAAATGTAAAAATGTAAAATTTTTTTAAAAACTTATAGTTTTTTTTTTCTAATGGTTTTTACTATTTTTGATTGTTCCTATTAATGCAACTTCTAATGTTACACTATGTTGCATTTACAGAAATAGGAAAAACCATTAAGAAAAAAAAGCAATGAGCTTTTTTAACATTTTGTTCTGTTTTATTGTACTAAATTTCACATATCCCTAAAATTCATTTTTAAAATTTGCAATTAAAATTAAAATTTTTCTCATAAAAATAAAAATCAAAAAATAAAGCATCATTAATATTTAAATTGAAAATTTATTTGGTTTACTTAAAATCAAAGAGAATAAAGTTTCTATTTTAGGTTAACTTATTCTTTTTGTTCTAGAAATTCACAAAATCAAATCAATTTTTTTAAATAAATATTTTTTTTATTTTGTGATCAATAAATAGTGAAGTAAAAGTAAATAAAAGAAACAGTGCGGTTGTATGGAATTTTGAGTTTTTGCTAATGAAAATTGAAATTTATTTAGTGAAGTAAAAGTAAATAAAAGAAACAGTGCGGTTGTATGGAATTTTGAGTTTTTGCTAATGAAAATTGAAATTTGTATATTTTAAATTCAATGTATTCTAAGGTTATTCTAAACTTCAGTTTTTTTACATTGTATCGCCAAACATTTGCATGTGCCTGTGAAAACAAAGGAGAAAATATTTCTACATTGAGATTAATTAATGATAATTAGAAAAAAGGAAGGGGCTATGGAGTTCCAGCACTAAATACAAAAATTAACAAAAAATTTGTTAAATTTGATCAGACTTGTGCAAAAGTCAGAAAAAAAAAGTCATTTCAGAGTCAAGATTCGACTTGAAATTTTTATTTTCTAAACAAAAATCTTTTGACTTTCAAGTCTTAATACTTGACTTGACTTGGACTTTTAAAAAACTCTGAAAATGATTTTTTTTTTGAAAAATTTCTAGAATGAATTTATTTTTAGAAGATAAAAATATCATTTTCTAGAACAAAATTTTACACTCTGTCAGGTGATATGTGATATAAACATGTTTTATATGCTTTTTTGTCAAAATATACGAATCTAACCATTGTGATCTATTTGAATTTGAGGTCGAAAATCAAATCTTAAAATAGCGTGGATGTTTTCTATTTCCTGGACCTTATAGAGCATAAAAGCAGATTACCAAAAAGGCAAAATTCTATCCATAGTTTCACAAGGTAAAGTAATCATGTCACATGACCAAGAATAAATGGTAACAATTAAATTCATGAGCAAGAAGTTTTAATGCTATAAGTTTGGCGCCTTGTTCAATGAATTAAAATACTTCACTAATTTTAAACATAATACAATTATATATTTATCATATAAATTAAGGTATCCAAGGCCCAAAGCATTAGGAAATCTTAATTAGATACATTTTTATAAAGAACAGCAGTAAAACTTGAATTTTTAAAAAATGAACTTGAGAATCATGTCAATAATATATATTAATTTAAATAAAATAAAATTTTCTATATTTTAAAGAATATTTGTTTTATTTAATAAAATTTTAATTATAAAAATATTCAATTATTAAAATTGATAAAAATTTAATTTTTTAGCAAATTAAAAAATGAAATAAAGACAACTAACATGAAAGAGCTAAAAATTCAAAACGAAAGACTTCGACTTGAATTGAGCAAAGCATTAATAGATGAAAATCTAATAATACAAGACCTTGAAAACAACTTTTATAATGATGCGTAATTTTTATACTTCAATTTTTTTTTCAATTAAATTTAAATTTTATGTTCTAAAATTCAAGCGACTTAATTAGAATAGAATCACGTAATTTTTATTTTTTTAAGAAAAAAATATAAAATTTTTTTTTTTCTTTCAGAGTTGTCTAATAAGGATAAAAATGAAAAAAAAGTATTTTTTTTTAGCATATTTTTTTTTTATAAAGTAGTATTATTTTTGCTTTTATAATTCAAAGAACATAGCTATTCCGATAAGTCCGGGAAAAACTGAAAGATACTCATCGTTATCTTCTCCAAAATCATCGAACTATGAATCAAAAATAGCTCTTAATGGATCACTAAAGGACAAAATAAAACAATTGAATGAGAGAGAAACCGAGCTTCTATTTGAAATATCTCGTTTAAATAAAGAACTACACAGATATAAATCAAAAAGAAAAAACAAAAATTCAGACAGTGAGGCAGAATCGATTCAGAATTCAATAAGAGGAAGTGCTAGAAGTGGCAGGAGCAGCCGTCATTCACTACGACAAGAAGATCTGACCACCGAAAAAGAAAAATTATCCGTAAGATTTTATTTGTTTTAAATATTTTTTATTTTTTGTTAGTCTATTAAATTATTACAATCTGTTATGAGAGGACATCTGGAAAGAAGCAGCAGTCTTAAAAGAGCAGAACAAGAAAGAATGGAACGCAGACGATCTAGATCAAGCTCACTTTCTTGGCGAACACCATCACCCAGGCGAAGAAGCTTGTCACCTCCATCTTCGTCCTTAAAAGCATCGCCAAGGAGAGAAAGCCATTCTCGAAGGAATACGAAAAGAAGACCTTTTACTCCAGAAAGTCAAAGACATGAAAGAAATTCACAAAAAAGCTATTCTATCGACGAAAGTGAAAGTGATTCAGCAAAAGATCAAAAAGTATTTTCTAATTAATTAAGAATAATTAATTTTACTTGGCAATTTTTAAAAGAAATTGATTAAAAATGATGAAAATAGTAGCAGTGAATCCGAAGATGGTTGTAAAGGTCTTTGTGGCTCATGGCGATCAAAAAAATAATTTTTTTTTTAAAGTTTATATTTACAATTCAATTAAATAAAACCTAGTGGAACAATAATTTTATATTTTTATAACTTAATTTCTAGTATTGGGGGTCAGTCAAGAGGCCACGTTGTCGACCAGAAAAAAAATGACCGAGACCGTGACTGGCTACCACAAGACAGTCCAACCATGAAATGGTCGGCCAATTGAAAAGTCCGGCTTCAAAACGGTCAATCCAAAAAAATTTTACTCATATGTTTTAAATAAAATATTTGCATCAAAATTAACGTTTTTATTATTTTAAAATTTTTAATTAGGTAATTTTTTAATAATAATTTTTTTCGATATTTTTGTAAAATTGTTTAATTTTATATAACTAAGAGATTTACTAAATATTTTTTTTTTTTAAATTTATCAAAGTTTGAAATTATTTCAATTAATAATGCAATGTCTAAAACTGGTTCTAAAAAATGTATCATGTGATACATAACATGTATCACCTAAAATTGAATCTGTGAAAAATTTCTGCAATTAAATTTTAATGATTTTTTAATGCATATACTATTTTGCAGATTTGCATAGTTTTTGCAGAGATCAAATATCGGTGATACATGCTATGTATCACATGATATATTTTTTAGACCAAAGGAAAAAAAGTTATTACAATTTAAAATTTTTGTTCTTGTTTTTTTGTTCCAAAATTCACAATGCCCGTATTCCCTCGTTCGATATTGCATTATTTTTTGAAAAAAATTAAAATTGACTTGAAAAATATGATAAATATTTTAAAAATTTAATTTTTATTAATTTTTCAGGTCAATTTTAAATTTTTTCAAAAAATAATGCATTATCGAACGAGGGAATGCGGTAATTGATATTTTGAAATTTTAATATTTTAGTTTCCTTTAATTTCAATATTCGTTAATGCTGAAACAAGATAACAATCCAAAACAAAAATCAGAGATTTTTTGAAAATTTTTCGAAAAAAATTATATAAAACTGATATTAACAATTTTATTATTAATAAGTGTTTTGTTCTAAAAATATAAAAAAAAAGTTCACTTAGGTAAAATATATTTAAAATAATTTAAGTAATGGTCATAAACGTTTGCTCAAAAGATCATTTTTGAACAAATGCTGTAATGGATACAACTAGTTCTTTCCAAATAGAGAAAAAGATTTTGAGAAAAGATTTTTAATGAGATGGTTGAAGCCAAAAGTAATGGTTTATTTAAATTTTTTATTTTTTTTAAATACGATATTTTATTTTACCAAAATTACAAGATTTGAATCCAACAGATATGGTATGGAACGATTTAAATTAAAAGTTTATACATGTCTTTAGTTAACATTTTCCGTTAATTAACGATAAAGAATTTGAGATCAACATTAGGTATTATAAATGACAAATTTCACAAAATGTCTTTGAAAAAAACTCTAGAAAAAAAACTAATCTTGACCTAAAATTATATGAAAACAGTTTAAATCTAAAAGAAAAAGTTAAGTTCTTAGGAATTACATTAGACTCAAAACTTACATTTAGTTTAATGGTTGATGAGATAAAAGAGCGCTGTAACTCAAGATTAAATATTATAAATATCTATCGAATAAAAACGGGGCCTTAAACCCAAAAAATTGGGAAATCTATATAAATCCTTAATAGGATCAATTCTCGATTATTCTTTTCTTTGTTTAAATTCATTCACAGAGACCAACATTAAAAAAATACAAGTGATTCAAAATTCAGCAGTTAGATCCATCTTGAAACTAAAATATGATACTCCCTCCAACATAATGCATCACGAGGCCTTTAATAAACTAAATTTATTAACAGTCTCGAATCGACTGTTTGAGTTGATTGAGAGATATGTTAGAGCAGGACTGAGTCATTCTATTCCATTGGTTGTCAGACTTGTGGAGGAATACAAAGAAGGTTTCGAAGCAAGATATCCTTCTTTAGTGGAATTTTTTTCCACTGGATTTTTTTTTCAGTGGAATTTTTTCAACAGGAATTTTTTCGACCGGAATTTTTTCCTATTTACCTATGGATACAAACAAGCCGATATTATACTATTGAGCGAATGCCATTTGCTGAATGTCGCGTTTATAACATTCAAAATTAGTCGTATAAAACATTCGCCGTTTACCACAGCTCGATGAAATTTAAAGCAAGTTTTTGATGGGTTGTTCAGTAAATGTCTGTAAAAAAAAAATTGTGAGATGGAATGTGGTGTTAAAATTTTTGTTATGTGCGGTGGTTAGGCACATGAATTGGTGAAAAATTGCAAATAGATAAAAAGTTTATTAATTTTAAAACTACTGACTAACACTTTGATACTTGTACGAAGAGGAAGACATTTCAAATATGCAAAAATTATGAACAATTTTCAGAAATTAGAAAAAAGTAAAAAAATTAACTTTATTTAAAATAATTAATGTCTTTTGTTTAATTTCAACTGAAAAAAAAAATCAAAAATAAATTTCCGATGAGAAATTTTGTGCTTTTTTTCTTTCTAGTTATTTAGTCGATCTAAGAATCTGAATTTGACACTTTTTTTTATAATTTTATTTCAAAAGAAAAAAAAAATTACAATTTTTATTTTAAAATGAATTTTTAAAGTAAAATTGTGCAAGTTAAAATCTGCAATTTAGGTAAAATTTTAAAATTTTATCTGCATATTTTTTTTATATAAATCTTGAATTATTCAATATATGGTTATTTTATTTAGCTTCTTTTAATAAACATAGAACAATTTTATTTTAAAAAAAAATCAATTTACATCTTATACATTAAACGAAAAATTAAATTTAAATCAAATTAAAAAATTTAATAATAAATTTTTTTTTTCATAGTTTAAATAGAAAAATACCTAAAAGTGAAAATAAATTGTTCATCCATGGTGCATTAAAATGGAAAATAGTTTTCTAAACTCGTAGAATTTCAAGATTATTGTTGTAGCATATAGCAATCCAATCCGGTTGGGTACTTGACCACTGAACTTGATTTATTTCGCCGTCAGCTGTGTATGCCAAAATCGGGTCTTCGATTGCTCTTGGAATTTGTTGAATGTCCCAAATTAAAGCCTGACGATCATCGCCAGATGTGCATATGTGACATGAGGAATGTGGGGCCCAAGCAACGCCGTTTACCACAGCTCGATGATTGTTCAATCTAGCTACAGGAGCACACGGCACTCGAACGTCTAGAATTATTACTTCTATGGAATCCATTGAGATAGTGGTCAAATAATTGGGATCTTGTTTGTTCCATGCCAAACGCAGCAACGGATTGTGAGATGGATCTTCATAAATAATTGTCGAATGTTCCAGATGGCGCAGGTCAAACATTCGCACTGATCCGTCGGCGCCAACAGACGCGAACATGTCTCGTCCACCTCCCGCTCGGCTAAAAGCTATATCATAAACTTCCTTATCGTGTGCAATAAGTTGTGTTTTGACGTGACCATTTACTTGTGTACGTCCAAGTATTTGACCTGTCTGTTAAAAATTTAATTTTATTAAAATTTAATTTAAAAAATAAATCAACCTCTAAACCCCAAATGGTGCATGTTGTGTCAATTGATGATGTTCCGATTAGGTTGGGATCAATTTCATTCCAATCAAAAGAAGTCAATGGTGCACAAAAATCCGAATTTTTATTCTTTAAAAATAAATCTTTTTAAAAATAAATTTTAACTTTAAATTAGAAAAAATTTCTACAAAATATTCAAATTTTAATCAAAAAATTTTCTAATGTTTTTTCATAAATTAATATAAAATAAAACTTAAGATTCAATAATTTTTATTTTAACTTCTCCTGAAGGCTAATTAAATTAAATAGAAAAATTTTGGTTTTATTTAAATTAATTATTTTACAATTAAAATTTAATATTTCAAATATTTCACTCTTTCTTTTAATTTTCTAAATTGATTTTTTTTTTCGAAAAAAAAAGTTTTTTTTAAGTGTTTCCTTTTGTCACTGTGAATTTTGAAAAAAAAAAATTAATTAATATAATTTTTTTGCTATTTAGGACAAAAACTTCTAACTATTTCTAGTTTCCTGATCAGTTAGGTAATGGTTGCCCACGGTTATAACACAAATAATAAAGAAAGGTACCAAAATAATGAAATTTGGAACAAAAAAAAATATAATCAAAAATTTTTAATTGTAATAATTTTTTTTTAAAGTCTAAAACTAGTTTTAAAAAAATGTATCATTTGATACATAGCAAGTATCACCCATATTGAATCTTTGCTCTTGCTTGTATAATTAATTTTAGAAGTTTCAAAATTTATACTTAGTCCTTCCTTTCAGCCACATGATTACATTCTGAAACCTTAATGACTAAGAAAACAAAGTACTTTCAATTTTTGTGTTAGAGTGCACAATTTATTTTCCTTTTTTATTAAAAAAATTTATGTTATTTTTTAAGTTATTTAGCTTATTACTAAAAAAGGGACCTCCAGTATTTATATAAAACACAGACCTATACTTATCTCCTTATATATAGATTTATTTTTTTAATTATCTAAAAATATAATCAAGTTAAAAATAAACAATAATTTCATTTCAATCCAAAAAAAATTATTTAATTTTGTAAAGCTATCTTTACTTCGATTCAAGTTAATTGAAAGCCGAATCAAATGTGCTACGGTTTGGATTTTGGTTTTGAATGAAAGCTGGTAAAATTTTGTACAAACTTATAAGTATGGATCGGTGTTTTATATAAAAACTGCAGGTCTGTTTTATACTAATAACCATTTTTTTTTTGGAGGATTTCTGAGAGGGTATCAAATTTTAATTTTAGAATACTTCTTATAGCCAAGTTTTGAATAACTTGGAGCTTACGAACCAAATATTCAGAGATAATATTTAAACATGGAAAATAATAGTCTAATATTGAACCAATAAGTGATTTATATATTATTGATATTATTGTTTTTTACTTAAGCCCCATTTGGAGTTAGATATTATTTTGATAATATTTAATAGTGAAAGACACTTTACTCTTGTTTCTTGTTCAAGTTTATTTAAACTCAATGATTTATCAAACGTTACACGCAAGAATTTAAAATTGGTCTCATATGGGATCTTGACACCTGAAAGGTTAAGTGTAAAATTATATTTTATTAAAACATCTTCTAAAAACAGTATAACTATATTTTTCTAGAGACATATACTAAAATATCAATACAGTGCTTCTAAAATTGTCTTTATTTATATTTATAAACAAATTTTTACAACTTATTGAATAAAATTAAAATAAAAAATATTATAAAAAGATATTAATATTAAATGAATCTTAATATTTGAAATTTAAATGATCAAAAATTTTTAAAAAATTTGATTATATAAAAAATATTTTGTTAAGAATAAATTTTTATAAAAATAAATTAATATCTTAGGAAAAAATGACCCTGGGTTTAAAATTTTTGGACTTCAATTTATTTTAAAACATGCTTATGAGCCTTTTTTTTTTAAATAACATTTAAAAGAAATATGCTTTTTTTCTCTATTTTTAATGATTTTAAATTGAAGTCAAATTCTTTACAATTCGAGCATCTTCTTTTTTCATGTATCCAAATAATTAAAATAATTTTTTTTTTTAACTTTTATTACTCCAGCAGCAGAGCAACCTGTTTTTAATTAGACTTTGAATCTTTGGTGTAATTGAACTGATAATTATCAAATAAAAACCTAATTTACTATAACTTATTCACATCCAAGAAATCATGTGGGATTTTAATGTATCTGTAGAGCATATTGCTTTTATTTAACTAGATAAATAAATTTGTCTTAAATGTAAACATAATTTTTTATAATTTAGTTCAAGTATTTTAATCAACAACAAAACTATATAAATTCGAGCATTATTTTTAATTAAAATGAAATGAGACTGATCATTTGACTGTTTGTTTAACTCAAAATTAATGAATGAATAAACACCCACTTTGAAAGAGTGACAATTTCTAAAATCATGTTGCCTGAATATTATTGTAAAAATAAATAAAAAGCAATTTTTAAACTTCAATTTGAAATGCAAATAAAAAATGAATTAAAAAATCTAATTTAATTAAAAAATAGTTTCTCTTAAAGAAAAAATTTATTTTGAAAATTATAAAAATTCCTATAAATATAATAAAAAACTAATTAGAAAACTTACATTATTTAGAAGAACTTCAAGTTTTGTGTCTGTATCGGAAATACATCGCCAAATTCTCAAATAATCTCCGCTTGTTGCCAAAAGGTCTGGAAAAACCCCTTTCTGTGCAAATAAAAAATTAAATTAAAAATGACACTTGTTAAATTGGCCCTGATCATTAAGCAAAAAATTGAAAAATTTGCTAACAGAATGATGTCGGGCGTTTATCTTAAAAACATACAGTGTCGGGAATCCACATTATTTTTGTTGTCGGATACGGATGGTCAAATGTGCTTCGAGGAGTAAAATCTCCGGCTTCTTCGTCCAACATAACAATCTGAACTTTATTATTGTATTCTTCAATAAAGCTGCCTAGAGCCAGACGAAATCGCTTATCGGGACGAACACTCCAATTCATACCGTACAGTGTCCATGGAGCGTCATACTTGTAAATTTCTTTGCGTTTTACGGGCGTTGCATTTTGTTGACTCATCTTTTATTTTATGTCTAATTTTATTTTCGTTTTTAGTCTAAAAGTGCCAAATTCGCCGCTTTGGCTATGGTTTTGTTTACAAGATGTGCGAAGACGTTTGTAATAAACAAAGAGAATATCAATTATGCCAAATAGTTAATCCGATTCATTTATATATTTTTTTAAAATTATTATAATTTATTAATACTAAATTTATTTGATTGTTTTATTTTACTTGTCTCAAGTACCTGATATTTAGTTAAGCTTATTCTGATTCTGTTGAAATATAATTTTTTCTGTTTAATCAATCAATCAATCAATCAATAATTGGCATTTATTTTAGTAAATATTTTTTTTTTATCTTAAAAGAGAATGATCATATAACCATTTGTTTTTTTTGGCACCCAGGGTTGAACACTTATTCATGTGAAATGGTCAAATTTTATTCAAAGTACTTTTGATTACTAATTAATATAAAAATAACATTTCAAAATAATTTTTAAGAAAAATAAATAAATTTTTAAGTATTAATATTTTTAATTTCTTTGAATAATTTTTTAAAAGAGAAATTTAGTTCGAATACCACACATAAAAAAAACACTTTTTTTTTTATTATTTGACACCAATTTGGTTAAAATGACAATAAAATTAATTTTTTCCTCATTTGTTTGGACAAGCCCAGTAGCGTTTTAGAAACTTGTTCCTCTTCTTCAACATCAGACTCACTAGACTCGATGCTTTTTGGAACAGTGTTAAAAGCTTTTGTTTCATTCGGTTGTTTTTTCAGTGCGCTAGCGGTCTTTAACGGTCTGCCTTTTTTACAGTACGATTGAATTGGAACGTCCATTCCTACTGTGTCGAAATTGCACTTCTTTTTCGTGCTGCAATTGCTACTTGATGATGACACTTGAAAGTTTTTAGCCAGTACCAACAATTACAACTACTCAGTGTCCAATTATTTCCGTCGTATTTGATTTTATGTACGCTGAAAACACATTTGATCATTTCGTTGAAATTTGTCCAATTTTTCTCTAGTAATTTTTGGTTGAAAGAATATTTTTGAAGATATTTTCAAAAAACTCGCTGTAAAATGACGAGACAAATATATAATCAATTAACATTGGAATCAAAATTGGTCTGATTTTATTTAAAAAGATGGAGAAAACCCACTATCAAGCAGGCTATTTTGGAAAAAAATAAATAAGTTTAGATCAAGAAAAGGATCAAATTTAATCCCGACCCTAACTCTAAACAACCAAGATTTTAATACAGATGAGGAAAAAGGAAAGTTATTTGGA
>VANL01001159.1:0-16704 GCA_006352455.1 Brachionus sp. 'Tiscar' | reverse complement strand
TTACAGATCGAAAAAAGCTTAAAAATTGACAAAGTTATGTCACTTGAAAGCAGAGGACTCTGATCAAAATTGCAAGATTTGAGATCTTTGCAAATCAATCAATTTAGAAGCTAGAAAAATGCTAACGCAAAATTTGAAATTGAAATTGATATTTTTAATTAGAGATTGAAAATTAGAAATTGAAAATTGTTTAGGTATGTTATCTATTTTTTTAAAATCTCACTTCCAAATTTTTCTTTTTTCATTTATTTTATCTCCTTTTTATTTGCTATTTTTATGATTATTTTAAAGCAATCATATGATTTTTTCTTTACATTTCTTATACATTTATTTTTTTTATTTTTTTCAGAATTAACTTAAAAATATCGTTATAAACTTTTGAACTAAATTTTCATTTGTTTTTATCGCATTAAATTAAAGTCTAAAGTATGATTTTTAATGTACTCGTTAGTCTCTACACGTTTACAATCACGAATTTATATCGTGTTTTAAATTTTTAGCTCTCTTTATTAGTCTATTTTTTTGTTTTCTTAAAGTAATTTTGAAAATTTAATGAAGAATGTCTGGTCAATTGCCACGACCAAAGATGACCGCTGTACAGATTATATCAAATCATAACGGCAAATTTATTCTTGATGAAACCGCTTTAGAACAAATTTTGCTTTCGTCATCGGTTGATAGACCAGTATTTTTGTTTCTTTTTTTATTTTTTTATTTTATTAAATTTTTTTTGATACAGATTTTAATCATATCCATTATTGGCTCATTTCGCACTGGAAAATCATTTTTACTTAATAAATTTTTAAATTACTTGACAAAAAGTGAGTTGGACGGCTTTCAATGGTCATATGGCTCCTCTCCTCATACAAAAGGCATTTGGATGTGGAATACTCCGTTGAGCGTGACTCTTCCAGATGGTCACGAAGTTCAGCTTCTTCTAATGGATACACAAGGCACCTTCGACAATGAAACTACTCATCGCGATTGTGCCATCATATTTTCGCTAAGCGCCTTTCTTAGTTCGGTTCAAATCTATAACATCAAAAACAATATTGAACGCACTCATCTTGAATACTTGAACCTATTTGCGCAATACAAAAAAGTAACTGAGAATTTACTACGGAGAGAATTTCGCTTTGAGCAGCTGACTTTCTTGGTGCGTGATTGGCACTATCCTGAAGAGTTTGAGTATGGCTTTTCCGGTGGAGAAAAACTTCTTAAATCAAGGCTAGACAACTGCGGCAATGAATCAGAAGAAATTAAGGACATAACTAAAAATTTAGAGTTTTATTTCAAAAAAAAAAATTGCTTTCTTTTGCCTCATCCCGGTCAGTCAATTTTAAAGAAAGATTGCCGTGGCACTTTCGATGGTATGGCGCTTAAATATTTTTAAAACTTTTTATCTAGATTTTATTTAAGAACTTGATGCTGAGTTTAATGAGTTTAGCAGAATTTTTTTTGAAAAAACCATTCAAAGTGTTCTTTTGGATCAAGCGGCTGCTGTTCGTCTGAGCGGAAAAAATTTGTTTGAAAAATTTAAGGTAATTAATTGTGTTCATAAACTCATTTAGCAAATAAACTAATTAATTGATTATCTAAAGGAATACGTCAATGTTTTGAATAGTCAAACAATACCTGATATGGAATCAATAGCTTCTGTATAAATTAGAATAAGAAAGATATATTTTTTGTTGACTAATTTTATCTTTTTAGATATACAAAAAGCATAATAATTTAATATGTAAACAAAATCAACTTTTTACACACAAAAAGTATTTAACAAAGGTAAATGAGATTTTTTTTTATTTTTTAAATTAATTGAGTATGATTTATTTTTTTGTCTTAGCTTACCGTTTTTTTTCCTTTCCTTCAAAATATTTAAAATTATTAAAATTCATTTCATGTGTAAAAAATTTTCATCTGTTTAAATGTTAATAATTTATTATATAATAAATACAAATAAAGAAATAATAAATTGATGTCAAATTTGATGATTTTTCAACCATTTAATACTTGATCCAAGAGGTCAAATTTTTTAATATTTTTGAAAAAAATAGAGTAATTCAAATAAATTCCAGACTTGTTTTTAAGTCACAAGTTTTAAGCCAAGTCATAATTCTGACTTAACTTTTTGTGACAATTTGAATTTTTATTAAAAAATAATTTTTTTTAAATATAAAGGAATTAAATACACTGGAATCATGCCGAATTTTTTCTATTTTATTTTAAATTCTTCTCTCATTAAAAAGTCAAATTGAAAAATTTTCTTACGTAAACTTAATATTAGAAAGCCCAGCTATTAATTTAAAAAAAATATAGTATTAACACTAGAAAGCCCGGCTGATTTATTCCAAAAATTTAAAATTAAAATTTCAAGAATAATAAATAAAATTTATTTAAAAATTAATTTTTTTTTTAATTTTTAAAATTTTATTTTTAGTTTCTTTGAGTCCTTTGATCTTTGAGATAATATTCAAGTTTAAATTTTTCAAAAAAGGGTCTAGAAACCCCTCGGGCTTTCTAGTGTTAAAATAAAATTTTTAAGTGAACAACCCGATTTAAAATGACTTTTAATAAATTTTATTAATTCTACATTTTTTACTGCAGTTCAAAATGTAAGGTTTTTTTTAATTTTTTTTTATATTTAATTTGAATTTTCTTACATTGAATGCAAAAATCAGTCTTAAGCTGTTTAGAGGATATAAAAAAATGAATGTATACCCATCATGTAGTGAACAATTTTGTCTTATTTTTTTTGAAAATAACACGCATTTAATATTTTCTGATTTACCATTTTTTATTTTAAATAAAAGATTTTGGACGAAAGTGATCCATTTGTAAAAGAGGATATTTTACAAACCGAGTTTAGCGATTTAATTGAGAAATCAGTAGAAAATTTAAAATTAAATTTAATTTATTTGGATGATCTTGAGCTGGAAATGGAAAGTCAAATTCTCAAAACCGAGATTCAAATTCAGCAGAGCTATTTTGTTCAAATAAATAATGAAAAAAAACAAATTTTCATTCAAACTATTAGCAATAAATGCCTGAATAGATATGAAGAAGAGATCAAAAAAGTAAAACATTTTGATGTGTATATAAAGATAATATTTATTTTTATTTTAGTTTTTGACAGATAACATAAACTATATTAGACCCATTTCATTTTTTATGAAACATCAAGAGGTCAAATTCAATTGTCTGGAGGAATTCGACAAGATTAGAATTGAAATACCAGAGCTAAATGAGGCTTATGTGTCTCTTAACAGTGAACTTGATCGACTGTTGGAAGTTTATGACAAAGAAATTCGCATTAGCAATTTTAAAATAGTCAGTAGCTTGAAAAAAAAGTGTGTAGATGAATACAATAGTTTTATGAATGAATTAAATGAGTCCTATGTGGATTTAGAAACTTTAAATATGAGACATGAAAAAGCGCTTAGTAATACAATGAATAAATTTGACATATTATTACCTATTGATTGTGAAATAAATGAAGATAGGGAAAATTTAGTAAATGAATTGAGAGGGTTGTTTGCAGATTATTTGGTACAAAATCAAAAGAGACAGCCAAAAAAGTCACCGTCATTCAAGGATAGTCTAAATTTGTTAATGAAACAAGGTGATAGTGGAATGAGTAAACCACGCATTAACTGGCATAAAAGTCCTAAGGATTTAGTTCAAGCTACTTTTTATGTAGCTAGTTTGGTATTTTTTTTGTTCACATCTTATGTAATTGTTCTGAACGATTACATACAAAGTTTAAATATTGGCTATACGAATTTTTTTTCTAATTTAATTTATTTTTTTAAATTACTAATTACCTTTACAATTGATTTTAACTTAGATTTTTTTTCGATATTTTTAAATAATATCAAAAATTTAAAAAGTAGAATCCTTAGTTCAATATAAAAATGAAAATATTTCATGTTTTAGACTTATCGTAACCGGAATTAATTTTAGCTTTTTTTTTTTAAAAAAAAAATATGATTTAAATAAATTTTAAAATTTTAAACTTTTTTAAATTTTTGCATTTTAAAAAAAATTTATTCTAAACGATTTATTTATTTAAAAAAATCAATTTGTAATTTTTTATAAATATATTTTTTATAAAATCTTCTAATCATCTATCTCAAAATACTAAAATAAATTCGAAAGTTTCGAATTTCGAAACTCTATTTATTCTACACTCAAAGATATGTTCGTCTCAGCGCTTCAAATCAATTTATAAATATCTAGATTGAATTATTAAATAATAGATGTTTTTTTTTTCTTGAAAGTTCTCGATTAAATTTTCAAACACTTATTTTAAAAATTGAAAAAAATAAAAAACTTAAAATAAATGATAATTAACAGATCAAATCAAATAATATAAAAAATTATACTTTATTTAAATAAAATAAAACTTTCCTTTTTTTAAATTAGCCAAGACCCTAAATATAAAAATAAAAATTTGAAATCCTAGTTAAAACTATGAGATTGCATGAATAATTCGCAAACTCCGTGCTTTTAAAAACAAATAAAATACACATGCTAATTCATCTCAATCTTGAAGCCCGTTACTTAATCTAAATCATTTTTTTTTGTAAAAAATAAACTTTGTAATAGAATTTTTTTCCTTACTTGGACAAAATGGTAAGAAATAGCTAAAGAATATTACTTGAAAATATTAAATTAAATTTAAAAGGAAAACATGTGTTCGAATCGAAAGTGTGCCGAGGTGGTATATGCCAAAAGCCCTCATAATTTTTGGATTAGATTAGAAGAGTATAAAAATGATTATACAGAAATGCTAAGTCGACTCCAAGCCGAGTATGAAGACGCCCATGAGAAGTGAGTCTTAAAATCTTTTTTTTATCTTCTTTTTTAAAATTTTTTTTTATTCAAGTCCTGAATTGGTTGTGTCTGATCCCCAACTAGGTTCAACATACTGCACATTCAATCAACAGTTATTTGAGTGGCATCGCTGCGAGATTCTCATTGTAAACAAATTAGATGTTTACATTTCTTATATAGACAATGGACGAACAGATTTAATTCCCTTAAAATCAATTAAAAAGCTGAACTCTTCTTTCCAAGTTCAGCCATCTTTTGCACTTCATTGTAGCCTAGACGGTGTCAAGCCATCAAACGCTGGTTCTTGGTCTCTTGATTCCATCAATGAATTTACCAAACTAGCTCTTAACAAAATTGTCACTTTAAATATCAAATCAAAAGTGGACAACATTTATCATGTTGATCTATTTGTTAAGAATGCTAATATAGGCCAGCATCTGGTTAAAAACGGCTTCGGTCAGTCAGTCCAAGCCGATTTAACTAATTTACCATTGAAATTTTCAAATACTAAATTTGATTTTGATCAAAATTATGACATAACAATTTCAACAATTTATTCACCATTCTGTTTTTTTGTGCAAATCAATAATTTTTTAAGTGATTTCTATCAATTCGAGTCAGAGCTGCAGGAATTTTATCAAAATGTGAATCTTGAGTCTCAGAAATTGACCAACATACAGATAGGAGTCAACTGTGTGGCCAAATTTAGCGAAGACCAGCAATGGTATCGAGCAATGGTCAAAGAAGTGAACGAAAAGTTGGCAAAAGTATTTTTTGTCGACTATGGTAATGAGGAAACAGTTAAATTAGAAGAAATTCTTAAACTAGACTCAAGATTTGCATCACATCCAACAATGGCGATTAAGTGTTGTTTGGACGGTGTCAAGCCTCCCAGTGACGGCTTTTTGGAGCAAAAGATGCAAGAAGTGTCCGATTTTATGTTCAATTCGATGGTTGGACATGTTTCTTGTTGGTTTACTGGTAAAAAACTAGACGACTCTTATTTTGTGCATGTTAAAGTCGATTCAACAGATTTTTCTGATATGCTGATTCAAAATAGTCTTGTGAGTAAAATTGAAGCTTCACCTTTAAAAAAAATTCCAGTCGGTAAACAAACTTCTCGGATTAAAAGTTTTTCAATAGATGGAGTAAAAAGGTTCACAAATGAATTTCTTGACTTACAAATGGATAAAACTTATGAAATAGTCATCACTCATATAGAAACATTTAGTGAATTTTATTTCAAGCTCAAAGAGACTGAGACCATCAAAAATTCAAATAACAACATCAAGTATTTTTATGAGAAAAAAGTAAATTTGCCTCAACCAGTCTTGATTGAAAATTATCCATGTGTATATCATGATTATGAAGCTAAAGAATGGCATAGAGCTAAAATAGTTCATGTGTATGATCAAGATCACTGCTTGGTTCGACTTGTTGACACTGGTCGTATAAGATATTCGAGTAAACGTGAACTAAGAGAAATTTACGACAAATTTTTAGAAACACAATGTCAAAGCTCTATGGGATGTTTAGATGGAATGGTTCAATTAAATGATGATGAAGTGGACGAGACCATTTTGTTTAAGTTTAAAGAGATAGCTTTAAATAGAAAGTTTTTAGCTAAAGTAATGAAAAAAGATAAAATTAGAGACTTGGATAGATATTGGTTGAATTTGTTTGATGAATCGTCCGAATCTGTATACCACATGCTTGTCGATAGTTTGGACAATTCAATATTGGATTTGTCACAGAAATTCAAGCCTCAAGTAAAATCTAATCTCGAAGAAACACAAGTGACAATGCTAGAGATGAGCAATAGTGAAACTGAGACCAAAAAAATCAAGTCACCTGAATACTATTTTTATGAGCCACAAAAGCTTGATTCAGATTCCTATTATTCCATTAATATTAGCAACTATGATTCTATCAATAATTTTCATGCACAATTGAACTCTGAATTTGGAGCATTTGATGAAAAATTTGAAGAATTTCAACAGTCATGTGAAAATGGAGTCCGTTTGGATGAAAACGATCTGAATACTATTAGTGATATATCCAAATTGGCTGTGGGTGCCAAGTTCTATGAAGATGATCTATGGTATAGAGCAAAAATTTTGAACATAGAAAATAAAAATGAGATCATGTTAGAGTTTGTCGACTATGGAAATTGTCAATTGACTAAAATTGAACAAGTGGTCTATCTTAATAAGGAATTTTCAAAATACGCACCAACAGCGGTCAAGATTAACACGGTTTTATATACAGATCAGTTTAATTTGTCTGACAAAATATTTGAACAACTTATATTATATGGCAGTCTTGACCAAACAGATAAAGTTAATTGGACATATGCTATGTTCAGAAACAGAAATGAATTGATTATTGATGACTTTATTGCATTACTCTATCGAATTGGCATCCTTAAATCTGACTATTTCATTCATCCGTCATTGACCGATGCAATTATGAAAGATGAAGTCATAGGACAAGTAAATGATATATTAGATGTTAAATTGACCAACATTGAGCATGGACTTAAACATATTTATTTCAATTTGAAAACTAATATGGCTAAAATAGAAAGAATGAAAAAATTAATGATTCCATTAGTGAATATAGAAGAATTAAATTGTCAGAAAATGTTTTTGATCAAGTATAGAGAAAATTTTTTCCGGTGTAGACTTTTATCGAAAGGTGGTAAAAACAAAATTTTTTTTTACATTGATTATGGCAGACGGGGATGCTTAGAACCTGGCATGGAATGCTATATGATGCCGCTCAGTCTCTACCAGTTTCATAAGTTTGCCATTCATTGTCGACTTACTTTGGCAGATAATATTGAAAAAGTGTGGACAAGAGAAGAAAAAGAAAAATTTTTATTAAAAATAAAACCTGGCAATGACTATCAAATAAAATTATTGACAAAATCAGAGCCTTTTATTGTGGAATTTTTTGATAAAAATAATCAAATTGATTTTCAGTTTAATCAAATAATAAATCGCATGGTTCAAACTGATTATGAAACACAATCGATTATGAGTGTATTAGATCAAGAGGTTAAAATTAACAATTTTGTTGATAAATTCGATTCAAAAAACTTTAAAATATGTGCTCAATCCGATCAATTGTTTGATAAACTAGTTGATTTTAGTCACAAAATAGCCGAATATGTAAAATCAAGTGATCAACGAGCCAAAATATTAAAACAAGGTGACATGTTTTTGTCTCGTACTCGAAGTGAAAAGTTTCTTTCATCCATTGATGAGCCAAAAATTCGTGATTTCGTACGTGCATTTTATTCACGTGTTCTAATTAGCGAAAAAAGCCGAAATCTGAAAATCTATTACATTGACTTGGGTCTAGAGGACACTGTCCATCTTTTAGATGAACAAACAATTGACTATAAATTTCTACAAATACCACTTCAATTTAAACTACAACCACAGTTTTTATATGAGCTAAAATTAAACAAGGCAAGCTATTTGAAAAAATTCAACTCGGCAAGCAAACTTAATGACTTTATCGATTCCGAATTGATTGATGAAAATCTTGAAAGCTTCAAAAAAAATAAATTCTCTCTTGACTTTTCGTTCAGCCAAGATGAGCCAACTAATCAAGCCGAATTCATAAACACTGAAAATGGCAAAAACCTCATCGATCTTGTTATAGAACAAAGCTTTAGGAATATAAATTCACATAAATTTTTATCATTAATAAGTCATATAAACTCAATTGAAGACTTTTATTTACAAAAATTAAATATGGATATTTTACTCAAAGAGCTACAAGATACAATACAAATTAAAGTGCAGACCAACAAACTTCAGCAAGCAAGATCTTTAGAAGCTGGAAAGCTTTGTGTCGCAGCATTTGAAGATGGATTTTTCTATCGTGCAAAAATAATTCGCTCAAAAACAGACTTAATTGAAGTGTTTTACATTGATTATGGAAATACAGGAAAAGTTCACGCAAATGATATTAGAGAAATAACACCAGATCTAGTGGATAGATTTCCAAGAAATTTTGCCATAAATTGTAGCATAGATTTAAATTATGTACCCAGCAATGAAGAACTCGAACTAATAAATTCTTACTTTTTTGAAATACTCGATGAGGGCCGATTTGATGTAAAAGTTAAAACAAGACTCACTGATAATAGATATAACGATTCGGGCTTTTATTTAGTCGAAATGTTAGATGCTCAAAGCAAAGAAAATGTCATTGATTTATTCAAAAAAAAACTAGCGGGTGAAATAGAACAAGTTAGTTGTGTACAATACACTAATGCTAATATAAGTGATAGTTTGGATGACGATAAAGCAATAGCTGAGAGTCTAAATGACGATACAACTATTAATGCTACAACAAATGAATCCATTTTTGCACCAAAGAATAAAGTTGCTAAAAACGATACTTGGGAAACAACTGATTTAAATCTAAAAAATTATGATGGTTATGATGAAACATTAACCAGAACACTTATGGAATCAAGAATTGAGGAGAATTCAAATGAAAAAAGTGAATTATACAGCACTGCTAATTCGAGTCAATTGGAAAAAACACTTGGTGAGGAAGAAATAATAAAAGATTGTCTAATTGCCTTTATGCATTCAAGTGTAGATTTTTTTATACAAAAGAGCGATTTCGATTCAGAAATAGAAAGAATACAGCCAATTATCGACCAATGTTTAGATCCATTCGATTTAAAACAATCAAATATGTGCATTGGTCAATTTAAACAAGACGGTTTGTTCTATAGATGTAAAATTTTAGAATGGTTAGAAGAAAGAAGAGAGGCATTTTGTGAGCTTATTGATTTTGGAAATAGAGATTACATTGAGTTCAATACAATAACTAAAATGAGTGATGATTTGGTTAATGTTAAGCCCTTAGCGTTAAATTGTTCGCTAGGCTTTGAACTTCAAGCAGATTCAATTGCCTATTCTAATTTAAATGATTTGGTTAATTTAGAAATAAAGTTTGATTGTAAGTTCAAGAACGATTCTGGCAATGGTCCAATGTTAGTTGAATTGTCTATTGCTAAAAATGACCTTGTTGTTAGTCAAGAGTTGTTGGAAGATAAAAATTTTATGATCAGAATTAATCAAGAAATTATTAGGAATGCATGTGATGAATATTATGATTTAAATTCAGGTTGTAAGACAGATGAATTGGGAAAAAAACGCGAGATAGATGACGATGATGAAGATCAGGATAAAATAGAATGCTCAAAACAGTTGACTCAAAATTTTAAAACTTCAACTCAAGTCAATATGATTGAAAGTGCCGAACATCCGGGTCAAATTAACTCTAATAATGATGCTCCGAGTGATGTTTTGTTTTATGCCACAGAAAGTTTACATGAAAGTGAAAATCATCCTAAAAATGAGACAGTTGATTATGTAGATCAAACATCATGGTCTAGAAATGGTTCACTAATTGACAACACTGTTATGCATCCCAAAAACGAAACTGTTAATGACTTTGATGAAATGTCATGGTCTCGTAATAATTCCACTATTGATAAAACTGAAATGCATCCAAAAAATGAATCAGTGAATTATTTTGACGATAGCCATTGGAGTAATAAGTCAATAAACGAAAGCAATCATCCAAAGAATGATACTGCTCTCACTTTTGATGAAGTAAACTGGAGCAGAGCAAATTCGACTCTTGATCAAAGCGAACAACATCCTCGTAATAAGACACTCAAGCATTTTGATCAATCAAATTGGAGCAGCACAAATTTAGAAGAAAGTATTCATCCAGTTAATGCTGATGTTTCTAGATTCAGCGATTCAAACTGGTCTCAAAAAAATTCCTACATAAGTCATTCAATTAACGAGGTATCTGTGTGGAACGAAGACCCAGATCAGTCAGGCTTTGTGTTCAAAGAACATACTAAAAAATCTCGGTCTAATTTAGACATTACTCGAAATGAAGACTATCCAGAATATGCACAGATTCTAAACGGCTATGTAATCCATGTTAATTCAATGAGTGATTTTTACTTTCAGGCAGAGGATGCTGATTTGAAATTGATGAATATGAGACATTTGATTGATAAGTGTGTCAAAAAGTTTGATAAGCCAGTAAAAGTCGGCGATTTGTGTGTAGCCAAATATCACGTGGACGAGCAAATATATAGAGCCCAAGTAATAGAAGTAAAGTCTGCGGCTCTCAATCTAAATCAATCGATGAATTCAACTTTAAAATTACCCGATCAAACTGTACGTATACGTTACATAGATTACGGCAATGAAGGCTATATTAGTTCATCTGAATTATTCAAGTGTGAATCTGAGCTCAAGCAAATAGAACCACTGGCTCTCAAGTGTAAACTTAACATAAGAAAAAAATTATCAAATGTGATTGCTAGGCTAAATGAGCTTAAAAAAGATTCGTCAGACATTGTGCAGTATTTTAAAGTTTTGACAGGTCGATCTAAAGTCACTGTAAAAGTTTTAAAACAAATTGATTTTGATTTTGTATCAAGTCCAGTTGATCTGTTCATCAATAATGAGAATATATGCGATATTTTAGTAAGTGAAGCTCTAGCTTGTCTTACGATTGAATCTAAACCAAGCCAGCCTTTACAAATTAAGATAGATGAATCAATACCAGAATTTAAAGCTAATGTATTAAATTTGGATAGTGAATTTGGCAAGACTATTAAACTAAAAAATTTAAATATTCTTAACAAAATAGACGAATTTATTGAATCGTTGGTGGAGCAAACAATGGAATCTTGGGATCTTGACAGAATTAACCAGTGCCTTGCCATAGTTGGACAAAATGTAATCAAATCTTTTAAATTGGTACAGCCATATGTACGCACTAGTTTAATTAGTAGAAAAAATAATCAAATTGAGTGTAATTTTATCGATTTGGATCATAAAACTATGCTCTCAAAAGATGATCTCTGTCCATCAAGTCATTTTATAGACAAAATTCAAAGTGCTTGCAATAAATATGATCTTCAATTGAACAACAGTGATTGTTTGCTTATTCTAAAATCTGATCAGAAAGTACAATTGCAAAATATATTCAAAGATCTGATTGATTATGAATTAAATTCAAGCACAAGTTTAAAGGTATTATTTTTTTTGTTTTTTTATTTAAAAAAAAAAATCAATTAAAAAATTGATTATTTTTTTCTGATACACAATAATTTTCATTTTTTTTTCTCATTAAAATAAAGAAAATTAGTCTTTAGCAACAAAACAAGACATTTTTTTATTAGCCTTCGAGATAATTTCATAATTAAACTCATGAATCACAAAATGTCTAAATTTAAAAAATTAGTAAAAATTTACTAAATTTATAAGTTACAAAAAAAATTTTATTCTAAATTAGAAGCTTAAAAAATAATTTTTTTTTTTTAAATTTAGGTTTGTGTTCACCAAAAAAACTATGTTCGTTTATATAACAATGATGATTTAGATATAAACACAATTATAGAAATGTGTATTAATTTGTTGAAAAATCCTCTTAGTGGAAGAGTGGTACATTGTGAGCCTGATTACAGTCAATTTGATATATTGAATGAACTAGCCAATAACCATGTTTATAAACGTGAAATGTCTAAAATTTACACCAGCACTGGACTTTTTGATTATCAAATCCATTCAGATGATATAAAATTTAAAATAGGATCCATGTGTCTAATAGATTGTGGTTCTAGTACAAAAACAGTGGTTCCAAGTGATTCAGTTCTTTCACTAGCTGAACATGTCATAGAAGAAGAAAAAAGAGATGATACGTCAAAAGACATATGCCGAGGCGTAGTAATAGACGAACAAGATGATAAATGTGTTGTCCTGAATTTGGACACTGGAAAGCATCTGACTGTGAAAAAAACTCGTCTAAGGTGTCTGACAAGTCAAGACTGGTCCATACGTGTATTGGAAAAGATACCTTTTATGTTAATTAAATGCAAAGTATTAGGACACGTCGAACGTCATACACCAATACACCGTCTTATTCACAAATCACGCTACTATGGTGAAGTCATAAAGCTAAGCGTTATCGATTCATGGACACATGAACTGGATCTAAAAGGATTATACAAAATAGTCAAAATCCACTCAACCGATTCAGATTCACTTCCTGACCAACCTGAACGTCTTTCCATTTACTATACTCTAAGCCATGTAAATTCATTAATTAACTTTTACATTCATCCACATGATGTTGAGAAACAGCTAAAATTTATTCAAGAACAAATAAAACTTGAATTAGGAGTTAAAAAACTTAAAAATCCACCACAAATGGGAAAAGTATACGCTGTCAAAGAATCGGACAAATTTGCACGCGTCATTTTATTAAACACATATGTATCAGCACATACTGATTTATATCAAGCTTTTTTTATTGATTACGGCTATACAAAAAAAATCTCCTTAGCTGATTTAATAATAATCAGCGAAACTGTTCAATCCATAGCTCCACAAGCAATATGCTGTAAGCTTTACGGTGCCGACTCTAGTTCGCCAAATTTTCTCGATGCTTCTCAGTCAATTAATGAATCAGCCTACGAAAATAGTGCTCTAATTGATCAATTTAAACATATTTTGCAAAATCAACCATTCCAAGCCAGTATTTATAAGCAATGGTCGTTAGAGAAAAAAATAATCAATTTTGTTCCTTTACAATCAGACAATTTAAAATCAATTGAAATTGTGATACACATAAATGGACAAAATTTAATTGATTATCTTAAACAATTTAAACAATTAAAAAATCAGACTAAACTAAACATAGACCAAGAGTACAAATTTAAATTCATTAATTTTGTAACATCAAACGAATTTAGTGCTAGTTTGATCGATAAAGAAGAAGTGAATATGAAATTAAATGATTGTTTAGCAAATATATCTGATCAAATAACAAGTCAAGATATAAGAACAGGACTTGTGTGCATTTTTAAACCCAAACAAGCACGTGCATTGGTCTTGGACATATTTAAAATAAAATCTGAGCTTAACATCAAATTAGAATTAGTTGATTATGGTGAAGTTGAATATGCTAGGCTAAATGATTTGTTCAAATTACCAGATAATGTATACGAATTGGAACCACTGGCCTACAAGTTTAATTTGTCTTCTAGTATTTTGAAAGAAAAAATTGGCTCATGCAAAGAAATAACTTTAAAAATTAAAAATCTCAAAGATAACGTGTATAATGTTGATTTAATTCGGCCAGATTTGCTAGCCGAACTTTGTGAAACAAAGTGTATAATTTACAATCAAGTTAAGCTTGATTGTAGAGTTCCAGTAAGAGTTATGTTGACAAATGTTGACACGGCAAAACATTTCGGCATTGTCCAAAGCACTAACAATCAAAAGAGAATGGAGTTTATAGCCAAATTTCACCAATGGCACAAAGAAAATAAATCCACATTAGTTAGACTAAATGGTGACCTAAAGTCTCAACCATGTGCTATTAATTCAATACAAGTAGGAAAATGGTCACGTGGTTTAGTAGTACAATGTGATCAAACAGCCAATATGTCCAATGTATACTTGATTGATTTTTGCAAGACATTGACAGTCGGCAATGACAGACTTTACCGCATTGAGTGTGACGAATTTCTCAATGAGCCTAGCTATGTGCACAGATGCTTTCTACAAGAGGAACAAGAACAGCTTAGACGCTTTTCAAAGTATATTGATATGCTCAAGTCGAGTCATAACGACTCATCTGGTCTTGACAATTTAGAAATTTTAATAGAATCTTTAGACAGAATAATGACTCCATTGCATGTTCAATCAAATATTGAAAATTATCAATATGAAATAAAAGTTCTTGATGTCAAACGTATACAATCATCAATTCCTCAATCACCAAATTGTATGCTTAACAACTCGGCTAAAATTAATCTATGTCACAAACAAGTCAAATACTCGCAATCATTCCAAGATGAAACAACTGAAAATATTCTATGCTCGACTTATAAAGAAAATTACGTAATAAATGAATCGAAATGTATGACTTTAATTCATAGTGAGCATAGAAATAATGACTATCAGTCAGACACATTTTCAGCCATAACTGAATCAACTCGTATACAAACATTGCACGATTCGGACAATTTGACTTTGTGTGATTCGCGAAGACGTGAGGAAACTTCCAATTGGATCAAAGATTTAGATGAGCATGATGAAGACAAATTTAAGCTATTTAGTAATCTAAGTGCAGATCAAAAATCAGTTCCAGTGCGTGTACTCTCAAGTGAATTTTCACCATGCGGATTTTTGTGCCAGAGAATCGAGCTTAAAAGCTCGTATGAAAAACTACAATTAGCTATGAATGACTATTATCAAAAAATAGCTGATGCTTCAAAGAGTTTAGAAAAAGAAAAAATTGTATCAATTAACTCTGATTTTTCGGATAGTTTAGAAACTATTGATTTGTTTGGCAATACGTTTAAACGCGGTGATTATTGTGCTGTACAAGTGGGAAGATCGTGGGCTAGATGCTTAATATTGGAGATAAACAGGCGCACAGCTATGATTGAATGTGTAGATGATGGCCGAAAACAGTTGGTTATTTTAAATAAACTGGAAAAATTGGCAGACAATTTTAAGATCATGCCTCGCTATTGTATTAAGTGTAAATTTTCAGGACTTGATTCAAAAAAACTGTTGAGACTAGATCTACAAGTTATTGAGAAATTTGAGAATTTTTTGTGTCAAACAACCAAAGAATTTACTGCAGATATTATTGATGTCAAAACAGACGAGATTAGTGGTCAAATTCTTTATGAGGTTATTTTGTACATGGACAAAGAAAATGTGCTTGAATTATGGAGCAAAAATATAAACCATTAATTTTTATAAATTACTTTTCTAATTTTCTTTTTTTTTTCTTTGAATTTAATTGACCATTTTTTTTTCGGCCGATATTTAATAAATATTCATTTAATTTATTTTTTATTGAATATTTTCTAAGTCTTTTTTTTGTTGATCAAATTCTCAAAAAAAACTAAATCAGGTATCTTAATTGTTGAAAACCTTATACCTTAAAAAATTATTAATTATTTTCAAATCTAAATCTTTTTCTTTTAATATTTTACACCATGTTAGCGACTTGTTAAACGCATGAGATCATAGTATTTCACTGTGAAAATATAAAGATTTAAGTTTACCGCATTGGCATTGTAGTTATTGAAAGAAATACAACATAATTGATAGTTAGAAAATCATTTTCTTAAATTAAAAGTTTAAAAATAGATTAGTTTTTTATCTTAAAAATAATTATATTTTTTTCAATACTAAAAGATACTGGACAATTTGGAAAAAAATCCAAATTTTTAATTTTAAGCTATCTTTTTAAAGAACTCGACGAGCTTTCAAAAGGTATATGAGCTCAAGGTCTAAATAGGCTTTTATTACTTAAAATGACAATGTCTTGGCCATTTCTAAGACTTTTAAAATATTTTTTTAGCATGTTCAGAAATAAAAAAGGAATCAAAAAAAGAAAGAATATTAAAGTGTCATTTATTTTGATTAAACGTCAATTGAAAAAAAATAACATCATCATTTATTTATATTAATTAGTCAACAAAAAATTAGTAAAATAAATGTATTAATCGTAAATTAAAAGTATTTGTTGTCATTTTAAGTAATTAGGTATCACATAATAAAATCAAATGTCATATCAAGTAAATACTAATTGGTCATTCCACTAAAAATTTACCTTAGAGTCCTGAAAAACCAAAAAATAAGCTATGTATCTATTTAGGACCCCCCATTACCCGCATGCCATTGGACCGTCGATAAGAAAAAAAGGGCTTTGTGAATTTTGGAACAAAAAAACAAGAACAAAAATTTTAAATTGTAATAACTTTTTTTCCTTTGGTCT
>VANL01001158.1:0-16758 GCA_006352455.1 Brachionus sp. 'Tiscar' | reverse complement strand
AGATCTACAAGAATCACTATAGAAAAGTTAAAAAATGTGAAAAGTCCTATTTTAGACCTGATTGCCCCATATCCTTTTTATTTTTATTAAAATTGAAATTATTTAATTTGGCTTTTATAAAAATTTATTTAAAAAATCTATTTTGAAAATTTTTTTTTTTCAAATGGGTTTGAATTAAGATTTTTTTTTCGCTTTAATTTAAAATCAGATCATTCATTTAATATACAGGAGACCTTAAGAAAAACCTTGAGGTAATGTATTAAAAATACACTCTCATTTTGTATTAATAAGTCACATTTTAATTAAAATTTTGTACTTATATCGATTGTTAATTAATTAATAACAAATGATTGTTATCGAACTAAATTTTTTAAAGAAAATAAAACTACATTTTATTGTGAAATTTAAAAGAGTATTGTGAGTTTCAAAAACAAAAAGAACAAAAATTCTTTCTTTTTTGTTAAATTAAAATTTACTAAAATAAAACTCATTTAAAAAAGAACTGAAACTTTGTGTAACAAACTTGGTTGAATTTTTTTTTTACATAAAATTAAAACTTTATTTTCCTATTTTTAAATTAACAAAATCAATAATCAATGAAATATTTATTTCAGAGTTGGTCAAAAGTCAATTCAAGCTAATTTACTTTAAAATGAGCAAACTTTAAGTTTAGTGTTGGACACAAGACTGCCAACACTATTTAAGTTTGTCTTATTCAAAGAGTGTTAAGCAAAAGTTATTAAAATAACTTATGGCATAGGTATTGCTTTTTAAAATTTAAAAAAATAGCTCAAATTGGTAGTCCAATTAGAGATTCATCAAAAATTTAAAATTCCATTAAAATTGTAAATTCAGAGTGGGGATAATCTTTAAAATTGTATAATCTTCAAATTTAAATTGAATTTTACAACAAAGATTGTTACAGGATCATTAAAGAATAGTTAATCTTAACACTCAAAGGACTGGGAGTGTCAATTTGACTCTTCAAAAATTCAAATTAAATTTTTTAGTTAACGATTAATCATATTTTGATGTTTTAATATTTTTTTTAAAGCTTTGATAACTGTATTTAAAATATTCTTCTTTTCATGCTACAGACTTTTATGGAACAAATGCAACATTTAAATAAAGTTTTTGTCAAAAATAGCCAGTCCTTTGACCGTTAATAAATAAAAATGTATAGAAATATAGCTAAATAAATTTCTTAAAGTATTGAAATTTTCAACGCCTCTAATATGCTCTTATTTTTATTATGTTTAATAAAATTTTAGTTTATTCAGTTGTATGTAAATAATACCTTAAGTAGTTTTTTATTATTCATAATTAAATTATATAAAATTGAATAATTGTTTAAAACTTAAACTTAGTTTTAATATAAATAAAATTAATGTTAAGAAAAAATTTGATGAAATTTGTTTCAAATATTTAATTTCCAAATGTTTGGACTCTCAAATCAAAGTAGGAAAACTCAAATATTTATTTTAGTTGTTTCTAAACCACTTTTCCTTTCAGAAGTCGGTACAAGATATTTTTTGAATACCTTATTAAAATTAAAATTGCAGGTGAAATGAATTACTTGACTGAAAAAAATATTTTTAACTATTGATTAAATTGAATTGAGATCAAAATGAAAGAAACAACAAATAAAAATTTGAATTTTGACTGCTCGATGAACTAAAAATTAAATGTTTAAATCTTGAAGAATTTATTTTTAAATACAATAATGGCCAAATTATTAATTTAAATAAAAAAGATTAAAAATCATACGATAACATCTTATCGAACGAGTTTATTTGAGTTAACCTTTGAATTTGTTTTCATAATTCTGTAAAACTGCAATAAATTCGAAAGAAATCATGATCGTTATGACAACTATAGCTTTGAGTTTAAATAAAAAATTTTGACAGTTTTTTAGTTATTTAAAAACTAACGCCTATAAAAATAATAGTTAATTTGAAATAGAAATTATTTTTTTATTATGCTCATTTAAAAAAAGAAAAAACTTAAAATAAAATTGGTGAAATTGGCTTTTATTAATTTTTCTCACCTATCAAGAAATAGAAAATATTTTTAAATACTGATTAATTTTTATTTAAAGATTTCAACTCAAATAGAGCTATAATCGTCGATCGAAAATGGACGAGGTAAGTCTATTTTTTTCAAATAATTATATAAATCTTTTAGCTATTTTAAAAATTTGAAAATAAAATTTTCAATGAATTTCTTTCAATATTTAAGAACATTGGAAAATTTAGATAATATCTAATTGATAAACTATATTTACATTTGTCAAATATGTTTTTATATTGCGTAAACTTGCTCTCCTTTTCTTTAGAGTTTTTATTTCAAAAATAAAAATTATGTTTTTATAAAAATTATAAAATTTTGAATTATTCATTAGGTACTATAAGATTTCTTTAATAAAAATTCAGAAAAAAAAACGCATTTTAATAGAAAAAAAAGTTGCAAAAAGTAAACAGTATTATCCTAGAATTTAAAGTTTTTAATTTTTTTTTTTAAATTTAAAAAATAATAAAAATATAAATTTAATTTAAATAAAAAATTTTGCTTCTATTTAATAAATAATTAAACAGGCTTTTATTTAATAAATAGACGAAAACCTTTTAAATATATTCATTAGAGAGACTTGATTTTTTATTTGAAACGAAAAAAAAGTCACCTACGCAGTTAATTTACTCATTCAAAATAAAATTTTTAAATTTTCAATGTATATTAAGTTTTAACTAATTTTATTGTAAAGTTTCTGAAATTAGAAATTGTTAATCTGATTAAAAATTAGTTAGAGTCTGATTTTTTTAATTCAAATTAAAAATTTTCTTAATTAAAATTTCTACTGAAATTTAGAGACATTCTTCGAACAAAATGTTTTTATTCTTTAGGAAATATTTTCAAGTTTTGACGTTGACATTAATTTTTTGTTTTTTAAAAATAAAGTAAAATATTTTAATTAATCATTAATTGATGATTAATAAAATCACGACATGCATAAAATTTCTTTAAGTTATCAAATAAAAATTTGAACTAAAATTTTTCATTCTAAACAATACAGTTGGTGAAAAGAAGCATAATTATTTAACACCCAATTTTTTTTTTCAGAAAAATATTTATTTATTTTAATATTTCAGATTAGCTAGCCAATATCAACTTAAAAACTAATTTTATTTTACTTTATAAAATATATGAATCAATAAATTTATTTATATTCCAAGTTTTGAATTTAAATGATAAAAGAAATACTAAATTTAAGACACTTTTTCTTGCTATAACTCAAAATTTATCTAAGTCTTTCTTATTACTAGCTAGTAACATAATTTTAGTAGGCAATAGCATAAATTTTTATTTTATTAAAGTAATAACCATATATAGATAAAAAAATAGTCATACCATACAAATTTAATTTGCTATTTTAAATCACTCTCGTCTGGTTCTTTCATCACCATAGTAATAAAACAGTTTTTAAATTAAATCATGTGACTTGTTTTCTAGCTAAACTCGATGAATCGAAAAGGAATAATTACCTTGCAGAAATTTCGTCTAGTAATAAGAAGGCTATGTAAACATAAATAGATTATTTCGCTAGGTATAGCTTTTGTTTTTGTTACCCTAGTTTCAATGTAGTTCCGTTTTTTTTTTTTATTATGCTTTAAATTCAAATAATAATCAGGAGAAGCTCGAACAATTCCTGAAAATTAAAATATTTTTTTTATCCAATTTATAATTAGTTGGTATAATTTTTTCTTTACTTATAAAAAAAAGAAAAGATTGCCAAAAATGATATTGATTGCTTTAGAGCAATTTGACTTGAATGCTTTTCATTATTTAAAGAATATCGAAAAAGATAAATTTTATTTAAAAAAAACATGAGTTCTAAAAATTTTTTTTTTTCATTTTAGTTATGTAAAAAAGCTTATAAAATTTTTACGATTCAATACGATTAAGGAATAGTTTTATTATTGCTTTGGGGGATAAGAATTTTTGTCTTATAATTGCCAAATAACCGTTTTAATTTTTTATTGTTCAAAATTTAAAAGAAACTACATTAATGAATGAATGTCTGAATATTAAAACAAGGAAAGCTGATTATTTTTCAATTAGACTAAACCAAGTAGAAATTTAAATTAAGGAACTTGTTTTAGTTAAAAGATTTCTTTTAAAAAAATCGTGATATCTGCAAAATAATAAATTTCTATATTTCTAATTAGAAAAAACGATTTTTATTTTTACCTTTGCAAGGCTCTTATTATTTCGAAAGAATTTTCATAGAATTATACAACACATAAACAAAGTAAACTTCGTATTGTGAAGATTTTAGTCACTGAATTTGTTGGCTTTTCATACCGGATTTAGCAAGTTTTCTAATAATAAAAATATGCACTGATGATTTAAAAAAATTTAATTTATCTAACTCAAGAATTTATAATTTTGTTAAGCCCTTGATTTATTAGCCTTAATTATTTGGATTTTGTTTTAGTGTCATTAAAATAAATATATATAAATGATTGTAAAGTTTGCAATTTAGCTATGTGTGTAACGATAAATCTAATTTGCATTTGTCTTCCTACATAATTTGCAATAAATTAAACCTTTTAAATATGAAAATGAAGCGAGAAATGCATAAAACCAATACACATAGTAATAATTAAAAATTCAAAATTTTTCTTTAGCTAAAAAGATGTGTTTTAGACAAAAAAATTCATTTTTGTTTTTTTTTGTTTGTCATGATCAAAAAGAGAATAATACTGGTGATCGATGACTTGTTTTCAAGCCAGCGTCATTTTATTTTAGTCAAATTATAAAATTTATCATAATATTTTAGACTTTATTTTTGATTTTTAATAAGTTTAGATCGATATATTTATGCTGTTTATTGATAATTATTTCAATTATTTACCTTCATCAAATAGTTTTTTTTTTCTATTTCATTTATTTTCTAACAAATTTCTCAAAATTTTCAACCAAAGTTTCTTAAAATAATTTTTTCTAATTTAATTTTTTTTACTTAGATCAAAATGACCAGAGACAATAAAGTGATTGACAAGTCTCGGATACAGACTGACGAAGTTTTGAATGGTCCTATGAAACTTTCAAATCAGATGCACGCTCAATTTCAAAGTGGTTTTAACGAAAAGAACACAAAGGTGATTAATTTACTTATTTATTAGATATTTTTGTTTAGTTTTAAAATTGAGCTATTTTTAGATCTTTTAAGAATTCATTTTAAAAAGCATAGAAAAAATTTTATTTTACCCGCTAAGTAAAGAAATTTATTCTGAAAATTTTTTTTTTAGTTGATAAAAAAGCTAATCTTTGGTTAATTAGTTAACCAACAAAATGAAAAAATATATTTTTCGTTTACCTTTGCAAATAATTGAAAGGATTCATCAAAATAGCAAAATAATGTTTCTGAAGTTTAATCTTTTCTGTTCTAGCTGAAATTGTAAGAAAAAAAACTTATATCATTTTTTTTGAAAAATTGATTCACTTCAGTGATTTATAAGAAAATACATTATTAAAAAAGGCTGCTGAAAACAATTCTTTTTAACATTAGTTGCATTAACTCATGTATTTTATGAAGAATATTTTTTTCTCTCTAATGGATTCTCGAAGTCAGTAAAAACTTTAAAAAAAACTTTAAGCCCATGTAAATGATCATTTTTTATTTTTCTTTAGGTACATCCAAATTAAATTGACTGAATTGAAAATTTAAATTTTTAAAATTATCAAAATCGAACCATACTTAAAGGGTTTAAGGTTTTTACATTAGTTTAAATATTTGCATCTACCTTCTTCAGAATTAAAAACAAATATTTAAAAGTAAAATTTAGATATAAAGCAAATAAAACTTAAGAAAAAATAGATAGTGATACCAAAATTGCCCGAAAGGAATTTAGCCTTATTTTTGTCAAATTCAGACATGTTTTTTATTTTTATACTAACTTAATTAACAATTTTTAATGTGTTAACCTTTTGGCTTTTGTCCATTAAGGGTTTTGTTTATTTAAATAAGAGAAATACAATCAAAAAATTAAAATTATATTATACAAATAAATCAAGGAGAAGCTAATTTTCAGTATATATTTTATAAAAAAAAATTCAATTTTTAAAGCTTATATTAGGAATTTTATAGCTAGAAATTAAAGCATAAAATTTAGTAAAAATAAAAATAAAAATTTATTATCAAAAACAAAATCTGTTAGCCAAAATCTTGCTACTAAAATATTATTTAATCAAAAATAACTTGGTTAGTAAGGTAAATGATAATTTAAAATTATGAAAAAAAAAAAGAAGCATAATTTTAAATTTGTGAAAAAGAATCAATTTATTGTTTAACGGTTGGTTTAAATGAATTAAGAAGTTCAACCAAATCAAATTTGTTGGAAGAAAATATCTTTAAATTAAAAGTCTACTATAGCGGGACCACGTTAGTCGTTCTGCTTTGTTAATTTAGTTTTTAAACTAAATTGATCGTAGAAAAGTAAACTATTATTATTATTTTATATGATTAGATTTGAATTTTTTAATTGAATCCAATTTTTATATAACAATTTTTGGATTACCAGATTTGGTTAAAAAGCTCCGACTAACCAACATCACTAAGTGTTACTTGACTAGCATAACTAAAAATAAAAATAATTATTTACTAAAGTTATAGAAAAGATATCTGAATTCCTAATTTAAGACTTTAAATTCCTTAACTACGTCTTTGAAACCTATGATTTTTTTCTGGGAGGCTCGAAAAAAAAATTTAACACCCTAGTGTCTAACAATAGCTAATCCTTTAAAAAGTTGTATTCTTTCAGACCCGAGTATTCAATGAAAAAAATTGAAATATTTTTAAAAATTTATTTATATTCAGAGAGAGTATAAATTTTCTATACTCTGGTGAATTCTTATTTTTTTAAGGTGTGCAAATTTTTCATATTGAAAAAAAGTTTAAAAAAAAAGAATTCTTAAAATAACACCAAAGACTTCCTACTTGGTTTTCCGATAAAGAAAAAACGCGTTGGTCTATGTGTTTTGACTAATTTTTCCCATTTAAAAACCTTTAAGTATTTAAAAAAAAAGTTATTATATGCATTGAGTATTAGGACAAATTGAAGTTTCTGATCAAAATATTTATGCTCATGCTCAAAATTTATCTTTTAAAAAATTTTTAAGAGTGTTTGAAATGATAAAATTTAATGCAGAAACATATTATCATGTGAGGCAAACTATGTTAAACCATATCTGAGTGTTGTACATAATTCTACATGCAGAAATTTTTTTCAGAAATGTGCAGTTATAAAATACTAAGTTTAACATTGAATGTTAACTGTGAAAATGTGTTTCTGCAAAAAAATTTAAATTCTAAAGTAACTTAAAATTTTTTTTTAATGAAAAATTTTGAGCATGATCAGTTTAATTTGATCATAAACTTAGAGTGTTTTTTTATTCAAGATACGAAGAATGCATAGTATTAATGCTTTAGTAGATAAGTAAGGCACAACCCCCTTAGCTTGTCATTGAGTAGAGACAAGCTATTTTGACTTCAATTGAAAAGCGAGAATCTCAGTACGTTTCACCAGTTTGAATGCTAAAATTGCTATGCGTCCAGTTCAATTATTTCTTAAAGCTTTAGCTTTACATAATCTTTTTTGAATTAATAATTAGAATTATTTTAAATATCTGAGTAAAAATCATCATAATTAATTAGAGAAAGTAACTATCCAAAATAAATCATGATAAATTTTAGGTAAATATTAACTGATAATCAAAAATATGGATTCTAATTTAATAAAAATACTCCTTTTTTTATTTATTATTAAAAATATAGTTTGGGTAATACCCAGGCATATTGAAATGGAACTTAGTCTTTCCTTTTAGCCCAATGATCAAAATTCGATAATATAAAATACGTTTATTAGATTAAAAGGTACAATTAGTTATTAATAAGATAAAAATAGATATGGTGTTTGACATGATTTATAAGATTTAAACAATTAAAGAATTATTAAAGAAAATGATAATAATAATAGTATAATACAATAGAAAGATAATTCATGTAAAAAAACTTGCGTATTTGTTAACTGTAGTAAAAAATATTTTTTATTTAGATTTTTATTAAGATTGATTTGATTAAATTGGCTCTTCCTCAAAATTTTGAAACTCTAAAATATTTAAGTTAATTAAACTGTAACCATAAATAATTAATTAACACTAGAAAGCCCGAGAGGTTTTTTAAACCCATTTTTAAAAAATTTTAAACTTGAATATTATCCCACAGAATTAAAAAGCTTTAAAAATTACTAAAATAATTAAAAATAAATTTATAATAACTTAAATTATTTTTCATCTTTTAAATAAATTTTATTTATTTTTCTTGAAATTTTTTTAATTAATTAGCCGGACTTTCTAGTGTTAAGTATACAGACTATTGCAAGAGCTTAATAACTATTATTTTCTTTGAAATAAAATATAAATTAATTAGAAATTTTTAATTCAGGATTTTGGAAGATTTATATTGATTTGGATCATTTAAAATTGCTTTCAAAAAATATTTAAAATTTTTTTTTAATTATTAATTTATTTTTTAAATAATTAAACTAGTAGCTAAGAATGAATTTAAAATAAAATACTTTAAAAAAAGTTTTTTGGCAGGTGTACGGGTATTCTACCCAAAATTTTCGGATTCTTGTCATAGGTATGGGTATTGGGTTCTGAATCAAAACCCGAAAATTTTGGATCAAGGTCTATTCCTATCATTATTCTTCTTTTTAATGGTGTTATATGATTTTAATTATTTTTTTTTAAATACTATACCAAACTAAATTTTTTTATAAACTAAGTCAATTTTTTTTATGACATTTTAATCACTTATTTATTGCAAAAAAAAATTTGACCATGATCAATTTAAAAAAAAAACAAAAAAAAACTTAAAACTAATTTAGCAGTTAACAAATATTTAATTTATTTATTGTTTAATTTAAGAAAGGAAAGCTTCAATATGACGACGAGTTATTTGAAGATACACCAATGCTTCAAGCAATTTATACTTACATATGCTATGCAGTGCTTAATTTATTTGGTTGGCTTCGAGATTTTTTGCGAAAATCGGGTATCGAAAAGCGTAAAGGCGCAGCAGACAACAATCCAGCTGACTTTGTTCCATTGTATCAAAGCTACGAAAGCTTTTATACCAGAAACGTCTATTATAGAATAAGAGACTGCTTCAATAGACCTATATGCAGTGTGCCTGGTGCCGAACTTGAGCTGGTCGAGCGCAAGACAGACGATTTCAACTGGTCTTTTTATTTCACTGGCAGAAAAATAAAAGCTCTCAATATGGGCTCGTACAATTACTTGGGATTTGCTGAAAACAATGGTCCAAGTTCTAACGCAGCTATTCAAAGTGTCAGAGACTATTCGGTGGCCTCATGCAGTTCAAGACAAGAATTTGGTACACTTAAATGCCAACTTCATCTAGAAGAATTAATGGCCGAGTTTTTGGGTGTTGAGGCGGCTGTAACTTTTGGCATGGGATTTGCAACCAATGCTTTGAATATGCCAACTCTTGTTGGAAAAAACTGCCTTATACTTAGTGACGAATTGAACCATGCATCGTTAGTTCTAGGCGCAAGACTCTCAGGAGCAACAATCAAAGTATTCAAGCACAATGATACCAGAGATTTGGAAGCAAAGATCAAAAAGGCAATCATCGAAGGTCATCCTGTTACCAGACGACCATGGAAAAAAATTTTAATTGTAGTCGAGGGTGTGTACAGCATGGAAGGCTCTATTGTTCGTCTACCCGAAATAATAGCAATTAAAAAAAAATACAAAGCTTATTTGTACTTAGACGAAGCTCACAGCATTGGAGCAGTTGGTCCTACTGGTAGAGGAGTGGTCGACCATTGGGGTTGTGATCCAAAAGACGTAGACATTCTAATGGGCACTTTTACTAAGAGTTTCGGCGCTGCAGGCGGCTACATTGCAGGCTCAAAAGAACTAGTCGATTTTTTAAAGTTAAACTCTCATGCAAACTGCTACGCTTCGAGCATGTGCCCCCCGGTTACTTTGCAGATTATTAGAACATTAGAGATTATTATGGGCCTTGATAAGACTGGCGAAGGCTTGAGACGTATCAAACAACTAGCTGAGAATACGCGCTACTTTAGAGAAAAATTAATCAAAATGGGTTTTATTGTTTATGGAAATCATTCTTCACCAGTTGTACCAGTTATGCTTTATATGCCTAGCAAAATTGCGTAAGAATTTAATTTATTCTAATAATTTAAAATTGTAGCTAAAAATCTGCTGCCATTTTAGTTGAAATATTTCAGATAATTTTTAAAATCTAGCTAAATTTTGCAAAGTTTATTTATTTTTCAATTATTAGCTTTTTAAGTTGATTTGATCTTAAACAAAAATATAAAAAAAAAAGATTTTTTAATTGACTTTCGATTGCAAAAATTTAAATCCTAATTAGAAATTTTCTGAATTTGGTTCGAAACTTATTTTATTAAGTAATTTTAATAAAAAAAAAATTGAGTCGAAAATAAATCACGTAGAAAGAGCTAAATAAAAAAAAAGCTTTTAGAAATAAAGAAACAATTAAAAAAGTATTAAGATTTTATTTTTTTTCAAAAAATAATTGATGGATTTTTATTTTAAAAAAATATATTTTTAAAAAGATTTTCACATCCATTCTCTGTTGCTATGAATTGCGGTAAAGAATAAAAAAAGTTAAAAATTTAAGACTTAAACTCAGAAGCTAATTATTTTAAATATTTCTATTTTTAGAATTTTTTGTATGTCTTTTTTTTTCTTAATTAAAATTTATAAATAATAAATCAAGTCGATTTTTAAATTAAAAAAATGTAAAATTAAATTTTAAAATAGCTTAGGGGAATGAAATTAAAATTTATAGTTTCCAATAATTTAAAAAACAAAAATTAGAAGACCTTGTGGTTAACAAATTTTCTTTTTTTCTCTCTATACCCTTGTTTTATGTTGCATTTATATATTTTTTTTAAATTCCCTATTGTTATAAAAAAGTTAAAGAAAAGAAATTAATTTTTTTCATCAAATTTCCTACCGCAATTTTTAGCAAAAAGAATTTATAAACAAGCATCAATTAAAATTTTTTTTTGTTTCAAAGCAAGTAAAAATAAGAGAATTTTAAAAAAAAACGCCTTAGAAAAAATTATTAGTTTGAAATTAAAATTTTTGATTATTGAAATTGTTTGAAACTATGAATTTTTAGTTTTTTCCTTTAGCGTTCTTAAGATCTTGCTTAAAAAATTTTCTTTATTTATAAATTAGAAATTGACTTGATTTAATAAAATAAATCTTAAATAATAAAAAAAATCAAGATTTTTATCTTTTTTAAACAATTTTTTAAACTTGAGAAAATCTCGAAAATGTGTCAAATATCAGGCATCCTTTTCATTGATTTTACATCATCAAAAAATCTTACCAAATATTTTGAATTATGAAAAAGATTTATTTATTTGACAACTAATAAATATTTGTCTTAATCTCTTTAAAACTGTTTATCTCATTTATTATTTTTTAATATTTTTTGTTTTTTTTTAACATCGCCTTAAAGGCGTTCACTGTAATAAATAATAATAATAATTATTCATCAAACAAAGCTTAGTTTGAATATATTTTTTAAATGATTATTTGAAATAAAATATCAAAAAGAGCATTTAAAAAAAAATTCTTTAATCTTACTTTTAGTGGATTCAATCGTTTAATGCTTGAAAAAGGTGTAGCAGTGGTCACTGTTGGTTTTCCGGCTACTGGTCTAACTGGAGGCAGAGTTAGATTTTGTTTGTCTGCAGCTCATACAAGAGAAATGCTGGACAAAGTAATTTCTAATTTAAAATCTGAAAAAAAATTAAAATTTTATCTAAAATTAAAAAGGCTTTGGAAGCAATCGATGAATGTGGATACATGACTGGTGTGCGTACATCTCAAATAAACAAGGCTAAAAGCTTAAAGCAAGTAAAAGATGAAGAAATGAAAACGAATGAAATTAAAATTGAAGAGAATGTCGAAAGAAGAATATAGAAAATTCTCAAAAAATTTAAACTTTTATTTCAATAGTTTTTATTTTCACGTTTATTTGGCACGATGGAAACATATATTTTTAATACCTTTTTATGTAAATTAAAAATTCTTCATTTGACAAATATTTGGACTAGTTGGAGCATCAACTTAAAATGCTTGATCATGATACGCTTCGTTGGGCTATTTTTTTTCTTCATTTCATTTTTCTTTTGAAAAACAAATTTCTTTTTTTGTTAAAAATAAATTTAGCAGCACATGTTTAAAACTAAAAATTTTTAGCTAACTATTTTTGCTTTAGTTTTAAATGCGGTTCTTCTTTCTGTTTAGTTGCTAGGATCTAAATTACAACCAAATTTTAAGAAATATTTTTGCTCAAATTATTCCAGAACTTATTTCGAAATAATGATTAAGCATTTTTTCTTTTTGTCACGGCAATCTATAAAAACAAATGTTAACCTACTAGGATTTATTTTTTAATTATTCATTATGAAGAATTGTTTTTTTTTTTAATTTGTTTTCTTTTTAATTTTACCTAGTCCAACTCTGTTTAGGTCTTTAAAATTAAGTGACTAAATGACGCACTAAATATCTAATTTAATGCTGATTTAAAATTAAGCCTTTTCTTTGATTTTAAAAATAAATATTAAAAATTTTTTTTTCTTTTTTTTTAGTGAATTTTATTTGATTATAAATTTGATTATTAATTTTTTTGTTATTACTCAACATTGTTTAATGTTATGGACGAATGAATAGAATCATGATTTTTTAATTTGAATTTCAAATAAAACTCAATTATGAAGAATGAGTCAAGCGGAATTTTTGATTTAAATTTTATCAGATAATGCAAATTAAAAGCAAATATAAATTTCATGTACGAAATTTTTAAATATTTGTTTTTTGTTGCTTTTGATGATCAGAAAAAAAAAACGTATTGAGGAGAGCAATAAAAGTCTTATTATTTTTTTTAATCAAATTTTAAATATTCACCTTTTTTCTTATTTTCAAGAGTATTAAATTTTTTTGTTTTTTAAATTGAGCCAAAATTAGACTAAATCCCGACGCCAACTTAGAACAAAAATCAAATAAAGCTAGCTTGACAAAAATAAAAAATAAATTTCTTGGAGCATAAATCTGAATTTGATTACGAAACACGACACATAATTTATTCTCTCATAGATTCACCTTTTTTAAATTTTTTTTTTTTTTTTATTTCATAATTTACTTTTATGGCTATGAGTTATAATGGTTCTGTTATGATTTAATTTTTTTAAATTTTAAGAGTAAAAAAAAAGAAAAACCCCAAAAAAAATTCAGTTTTTTTATTTAAATTCTACTTCAAAATTATCAAAACTGTATTCCATAATTACAACTTTTAATCCTTTTACCACAATGCCTAGCAACGAACTAAAAACATTAGTCAAACGACTAAACAACGATTTCGAAGGTGTTGATCCAAATAATAATGACGTAATTTATTACCTGGCTAATAAAAGTTTTCCTTTTTCTTTAATTTTTCATTTTATTCTAAACAGATGAAGCAAAAAGAAAGTTTAGTTGAGCTTAGTAGTGAAAATGTAGGTAAAGAAGAAAGAGTGTTATATAATGGTAAACGTGAGGTACAGGAGTCTTTCGAGGAGGCACCATTGTGGGCGGCAGTGATAACATATATGGGATATTTAATTCTAAATGTTTTTGGTTGGCTCAGAGATTTTTTGCGCTACTCAGGTCTTGAGACTAAAAAAGGCGCCACTGACCCCAACCCCAAGGACTTTGTGCCTCTCTATTCTGAGTATGAGTGCTTTTATACACGAAATTTATACACTAGAATACGAGATTGCTTCAATCGTCCAATATGTTCGGTGCCTGGTGCTAACATAACTCTGGTCGAGAGAGTTTCTGATGATTTCAATTGGACATTTAAGAAAAGTGGCCGGACGATTGAAGTCTTGAATTTAGGCTCGTATAATTACCTTGGCTTTGCTGAGAATAATGGAAAATGTGCATACAATTCAATTGAGGCTATAAAACAAATGGGTGTAAGTGCTTGTTCGCCAAGACAAGAGCTCGGAACCTTGAGAATTCACAAGAATCTTGAAGAGACTATGGCTAAATATTTGGGAGTCGAAGACTCTATTTGTTTTGGCATGGGTTTTGCCACAAATGCAACAAACATTCCAAATTTAGTTGGAAAAGTGATTATTATAAAATATTTTAAATTCAAAAATTATTTTTTTTTCTCAAGGGTTGCTTGATATTGAGCGACGAGCTCAATCACAGCTCACTTGTTTTGGGCTCAAGACTTTCGGGTGCTGCCATTAAGGTTTTCAGACATAACGATGTAGATGACTTGGAGAAAATATTAAAAGAGTCAATTGTCTATGGTCAACCAAGAACTAGTCGTCCATGGAAAAAAGTATTAATAGTAGTTGAAGGAGTGTATAGCATGGAGGGGTCTATAGTTAATTTGCCTAAAATTATTGAGCTGAAGAAAAAATATCGAGCTTATTTGTACTTGGACGAAGCTCATAGCATTGGTGCAATTGGTCCACATGGCAAAGGAGTGGTCGACTACTGGGGTTGTGATACCAAAGATATTGACATTTTGATGGGAACTTTTACTAAAAGTTTCGGATCATGTGGTGGATACATTGCTGGCAGTAAACAACTGATCAATCACATTAGAACTCATTCTTATGCCAATTGTTATGCATCAAGTATGAGCGCACCTGTAGCTGAGCAAATAATTACTTCATTGAAAATAATGTCTGGTGAGGATGGAACAGATGAAGGGAAAAATCGCATTGCTCAATTGGCATGGAATAGTCATTATTTCAGGGAAAATTTAGTCAAAATGGGCTTCATTGTCTACGGCAATAATGATTCGCCAGTTGTGCCGCTAATGCTCTATATGCCTGCTAAAATTAGGTTTATTTGATTTTAAATAATTTTGATTATTAATTTCTAAATTTAAATTGTTTAGAGCCTTCAATGTAGAGATGCTTAAGCGAGGCATAGCAGTTGTCACAGTTGGTTTTCCGGCGACACGTCTAACTGAGTCCAGGGTTAGATTTTGCTTAAGCGCATCACATAATAAGGAAATGTTGGACAAAGCATTAGAAGCAATAAATGAAGTCGGCGACATGCTTTATTTAAAGTATTCAAAAAGAAATAAAGCTCAAAATGCTTGAAACAATAAAAATTGTCGTTTTTTTTACTCATTAAACTATGATGGCATTCGCCTGATTGAACTTAATTTTTCTTACAATTCAATTTTTGTGATAAATTTTGTAAATTAATTTTTTATTCTTTTAATCCTAAAATTATATATTTTAAATTTTATTTTATTTTAACTAAACACTGAGATTAAATAAGATAAATAAACGTTTTTTATTATAAAGCTTTTTAATTAAATATGAATTATGCATATTTAAATGATATATCAATTTAATGAATTAAATCAAATTTCAAGTCAAGGTTATTTGAATTTTTAAACTCAATTATTTATTTTTAATTATCGTTTATATTATAGTTTTTTCTAAAACTAGAGAAAATTTTCTACAAAATTGTTAATTTTGATAAATTTTTTTTTAATTAGTGTTGAAAAAAAATATCAAAGTTATACTATTTTTTAAATAAATAAAAAAAAAAGAATTTTTAATGGTTAAAAATATATGTCATGAAGGAAAAAACTACCAATGTGACCATATATAAAGGGAACTACATATATAAAGAAAAAACTTTTTGCTAGACTCCAACAAAGTCAATGAATTAAGAATAAAAGACTGCAATGGCTAGGACATGTGCTTAGAATGAAAGACAATTATACCAAAAGCGGGTCTTAATTGATAACATGTTCCACAAGGAGTGAAAAAGGAAAAAAAAAGATCTTCTATTAAAAACTGGAAAACTTTTTTTTATTCAAACTTATCAATTTTAATTGTTAAAAATTCTCAAAAATTATTACTCTTTTTACAAAATCAAAATTGATTAAATACTTATTGAGATATTTGAAAAAAACATTTTTATGTAAAATTAGTTGTAAAACTAATTAGCAGAAATAAAAAATGAATTGACGTATATCATCCTTGTTTTTCCAATTGAAAATTATACAATAAAAAATATCCTGCAGGATATTGTTTCTTACTCAGTTTTGTGTAAGCAATTTAAAAAAAGGAAAAAAAAAATTTTTGTTAAGGCATTAAATTATTGAGCTTAAATTTTTTAGATATTTTTTATTTTGCTATATTTAAGACAAAAATTAAATCATTTAAATGCTCTCTTATGGTTGATTTCAACAAGAAGTCGTGTATTTTCACCATTATTTTTAAATTAGGGATTAATAATAGAAATTTTCCAGTCTTAAGGTATTTTTTTAAAAACTAAACTGCTAAAGACTTCATATAGTAATGGAACAATAAGTGTTTTGAGATTTTGAAATATTTAAATCTTCTAAAGAGAATTGATAAAATAAAAAAGATGAAATGAACAGGGTTTTATTAAAATTTAATTGTCTGAAAGTACAAAAGATGTTTAGGTCAGTTTCACTGGACTAAGAGGAAGATTGAATGGAAACGAAGCAACTATTAAACATTTCCACTTGATCAATACAGGGTTTTATTAAAATTTAATTGTCTGAAAGTACAAAAGATGTTTAGGTCAGTTTCACTGGACTAAGAGGAAGAT
>VANL01001157.1:0-16759 GCA_006352455.1 Brachionus sp. 'Tiscar' | reverse complement strand
TATAATTTTATTTTTACAAAAAAAAATTGCAGCACCAGAATTTTAATAAAAAAATCAATTTTTAATTTTTTTTTTTGTTGGGCTTTCTCCAAATGCATGTCTAGCTATCTTAGCTTTTAGTAGAGCATAATCGAAGATAAAATAAATTAGAAATTGGCTCAAAAAAACATAATATTATTTTTTTTGAATTTAAATAATCTAAAAATTTTCCAAATCTTCTATCATCTCATGATTTTTTTAAAATATGAATCTCATTTTTCTATTTTAAAGGATGATGATTTGGGTGAAGTGGTGATAGATCGTGTTTGCGATCATTTTAGCCTAATTGACTACAAAGAATACTTTGGTCTCAAGTATACTCTTGTAGACAATAAAGGCGACTATGAAATATTTTGGTTAGATCCATTAAAAAAAACCGGAAAACAACTAAAAAGTAATCTAAGATTGTAGTCTTATAAAAAATTAATAATTAAACATGCCGAAAATAAAGATACGAATAACATTCTGACATTCCGAGTTAAGCATTTTCCGGGTAAGCCGGAATTAATCGAAAGTGAATATGTTCGATACTTGATATTTTTGCAAATAAGAAATTATTTGCTCAAAGGCGATTTACATTTGTCTCTCGTTGACGAGACTCAATTGGCAGCTTATGCAGTTCAAGCATCTGTTGGAGATTATGATGAAGAGTTGCATAAAGATAACTATCTTTCTGATATTCAGTTTTTATCACACAAGACCATCAAGGCTGAAGAATCAATACGAGAATACCACAAGCAGCTAAAGTACTAAGAAAAAAATTACAAAATTAAAAAAATTAAAATTCAAAATTCCAAGGGGAAAAACACCAGCGGAAATGGAGTTGGCTTTCTTGGAAAAAGCTTCCAAGTTTGATACATATGGTGCGGAATTAATTGTAGTTAAAGTAATTTTTATTTTTTATCAGAAAATTTACAAACTTAATCTTTTTTAAAAGAATAGCAAAAATGTTCTCATTAATTTTGGCGTTTCCCATAATGGACTAATAACATTTCTACACGGTCATTCACCTAATTTGGCAAAAATTTGCCTTTATCCTTGGACTCAAATAGGAAAAATAACCTACGAAGGCAAAAAGTTGCAAGTTCATGCTTTTACGCCTGATGTAAATAGAATATTATTTTTTTAATATTTTTTTAATTTACATTTTTTATTTTTAGAATAACAATTCGGAAGTTATTGTGAGATTATTTTTATATTAATTTAAAAACTTAAAAAATAATGCTAAAAATTTACCAAGAAAAAACATCTAATGACTTTCAAATGTAACAATGACAGAATCTGCAAACACCTTTGGAAATTTATATTGGATCAAAAAGCTTTTTTCAAGTAAAATGTTTAAAAAAAATTGCTTTATTTTTTGTAATAAAATGTCTGAATTTCAAGCTTTAAAAAAGGAGCAGATGTACCCCGAGTAAAAAGCTCGAGTAGTTTGTTTCATCACAAATCTAAATTTAGATTCAGTGGACGATGTGAGAGTGAATTAATTGCATCACAAGCACAATCTATTTCATACAAAAACTTGGACACTCTAAACTCATCACTCAACACGACTCAAAATAGCACTTCGTTTGAACGAAGTGCTACTGTTCATAACCCATCAACATTCAAAAGGTAAAAATTTTATAATTTTTTTTATTGAAAATTGTCCAAAAATTGATAGATGAGTAAGCTGTTTATAATTAGCAATGAAAGTGCCGAAATTTCGGCAAACTAATAAAGTTTTTGATAAAATTTTAATTATCTTACTCGAAAATTTTATTTTAAATAAAAAATTTAATTGATTTTAAAGTTAAAATCGCAAATTCTCTCATAATTGTAAGCAAATTTTACATAAAAATTATTTTTTTTTTTTATTTAATATATTATTTTAATATATTTAATATGCTTTTATATAATTTAAATAATACTTATCAAAAAAATCTTTTCTTTTTATCCAATTTAAAAAATTTCTATCAGAGAAAACATCTTTTTTTTTTTATTAGAATTAAATAAAAAATAATTTCGAAAAAGAAGACAAATTTTAAACAAAAAAATAATAAATTTTCATTTTTAATTAATATTTTTTGGAGGCCTTAAATTTTTTAACTTGATTTGTAAAGGATATTTTGTATTTCAAAAACAAAAAGAACAAAAATTTTTTCCTATTTTATAAATAAAAATTTACTAAAATAAAACATAGTGCAACAGACTTTGTTGCATAATTTTTACCTAAAATAAAAGCTTTATTTTCTTTTTTTTAAGGTAAACCAAATCAATAATCAATTTAAATCTTATTGATGTTTTAATTTTTGCCATTTATTTACCTCATAAAAATTATTTTAGATAAAAAAAATACAACAAAGTTTATTGCAGTATTTTTTATTTTTTTATTAGTAAATTTTGATTTATCAAAAATGGAGGAATTTTTGTTCTTTTTGGTTTTGAAATTCACAATAATATTCTAAAAGAAGATTTTAAATCATACATTGATGGGAATTTGAAGCAAATCATTTTGTAGAATCAGGTTTCCATATGATTAAAAAATAGTCAAAACTAGTTTAAATATTTGAACAAAATTAATCAAAGTTTTAATAATTGTTTTCAAGATTCCTTCTTTTTGGAACTCATTTAAATTATTTAATTGCAAGTTTATCTTGAAAATTTTTTTTTTTAATAACTAGAATACTATTAGTAATGGTAATAGGCTGTAAATGATGTATTTTTTTTATTAAAAATTGAAATTTTTTAACCAAATTTATATAAAATTTTTGTTAATTAACCATTTATATATTTTAAAATTCAATCAAATGTTTAAAGAAATTTCATTGTATACTTTTGCCAAATTCTGTGATCAGTCAAATCATGCCAGGTTGTTTAACAACGACTTTTTTTATTACATTATTGTGATAACTTAAAAAAATTTAATGCAACTCATTTTGCAAAACTCGTTTTTTTCCAAAAGCTTTTTATTAAGAGTTTTTTATAATATTGTCGGCTTTTTTTTAATTTTAAACCAGCTATAAAAGAAGCGAATAAATATTTTAAATTAAATTAAGATATCAATGATTATGATAATACTTAGTGATGATGATGATGCTACTAATGCAAAAATTCAAACTAAACAAACTGATACTGTGTCTTCTAATTATGACCTAAAGATTTATTTTTAGATTTTAGAAACAGATCTAGATTTAGAATTAAATAATTTTAAAAAAGCTGATCAATTTAAAAATCAATTTGGTTACTCCAGTTTTTTGTTTGAGGACTTTGTTTATTTGATCTTATTTATACACAAATCTCTGAGTAAATATTTGAATCCATTTTCATGTTCCATATGTAATCAATTAATAAAAATTTACCCTAACCCTCGCTTAAATTGCACATGGCTAAAAAAAATTAGCTATTTTATTATAAGTATTTTTTTTCAAATTTTAAAAAGATATTTAATGATCAAAAAAAATTTTTTTAAATATTTTAAAATAAATCTTAATAACAAATAATGTGATAAAAAAAGTTCACCGACTTGGCATGATTTAACTGATCTCAGTCTAAGTAAAAATATGATCGAAGATTGAACATGACCCATAAATTCACAAAGCTCAAAATTTTTATGCAATAAGCGAAAAAAATATTAAGATTTAAATAAATTTTTTCATCATCTCTGTCTAAAATAATTGTTCATTAATAGATATTTGAATTATTTTCAATGTTTTCCAAGCACTAGATATAAGATCCATGTTGACAACTGGAAAATTGATTCCCTTTTTTAATTAAAGATATTTTAATGGGCCAAAAAGATAATTCTTTAATTATCAGATAACAAAATATCAGGTTATGCTTCTAGCTTAAAGGGCAAATTATAATAATTATAAAAAGAAAGAGTAAAAAATATTAATTTTCATTATTTTTAAAAGTTTAAGGTTGTAAAATTTTTTACTATTATTAAAAATAAAAATTGCTTTAAAATGAAGGTCATAAAAAGTTTAAATTTAAATTTTTTGAAGAAAGATTAAAAAAAATCAAAATAAAATATTTAGCTAAATATTAATACCTTATTCTCTCGTTCGATTATTCTGCACCATAAGCTAGGTTACCAGCTTTTGGAGCATGCACCAAAGTACATCTCACCCATGCTAAAAAAATCTTAATTTGATATTTTAATATGCATGTCTTAGTTTTTAGTGCAGCACAATCGAACGAGGGAATACGATAAATTAAAAATAAGTTTAAAATTAAATAAAGATTTTAATTAATAAGATAGATTTTAATAAGTAAGTGCAGCATGTTTATTAAGTATATAAAATAAAGAACAATTAGTATAATGTTCCTAAAATCTAAATTTTTCTTACACTGTGATTAATTAAAATTAAACTAAACAGAATTTTATTAAATTTTCAAAATCACTAAAACGTTCCTTTATCGTATTATATAATCTAAATTTTACAATTCTAGAATAAAAATGAAATAAAAAATTTCTAATTTTGTAGACGCACATTTGTAAGTCCGTTTCGTCCGACTAGTAAACGGTTTAGTGGCCATAATACATCATCATCTGATAGCGATCAGAAAACAAGCAACAGTGATTCAAACAATAACAATCTAAAAAAAGTGAATAATTTAAATGTAAGTCAATTAAGCTCAAATAGTACAAAAAAAATGGGTGGCTCTATGGAGACAGCATCGACCAATACTCAGCAAACTGTAATAATAAAGCCTGATCCAGAAGAAACAAATGAAGAATTAGGACAAGAGCCAAGTTTTACTTCGACACCTCAAGTTGGTTCAAAACATCCCTTAAGAGAAGTTCCAACCAAATCAGACAAGCTTAATGGAACACTCTCCAATCAAGTATCTAATGAGGATGAGGATGAAATTTTCTATGACCATGACGAAATTCAATTTTCAGACATAAATTCTTCTGATTTATTTACACCAAATGGAAAATTAGCCCCTAATAGCTACTTTAGTGAAAAATCTAATCAAAAATCATATTTTAAATATTTTGTTGTGCTTGCATGCTTCGGTTTTATGACATATTGGTTGTTTTTTTCAAATAATACATCAGCATCATTAGTTACTCGTCTGACCAATAATTTATTTTTCATAGCCCATATGATCAAATTTAAACTGATGGGCTTTTTGAATAATTCAAATTATAGTGAATATTCTCTAAATTCTCGATGGGTTCAATGGCCAGTTTTCACCAATTCAACATTGGATCCATTAATTACATGGTTTCTATCAAAATATCGAGCAGATTAATTTGTATTTTGAATTTTTTGTCAACAAATTTTATGAAAGAGTGTAATTTATTTTATATATTATAGTTTTTTTTTTTTGTAAATCACCCAAGTATATAACGGAGAATAATCATTTTTGTCTTTATTTAAATAACAATTTTATTGTCCTTTTTATTTTTTGAGCTAACGGAATTTTATAATTGAATAAACGAAAAAAAAGAGAATTTTACACATTGCTTCACTTTATTTGCTTGCAATTGATGTTTTTATTTTAGCTTTAGTTGTTTATAATTTTTAAAACCGGTAACCATTGCACATTCTTATCCAAAAATCAACTCTCTTTTTTTTTTAAATCAAATTTTATATAAGAAGAGTTCTCTTCTTCTGCTTAAAAGGAAAGTAAAATTGTTTTTTTTTTCAATGAGCAAAATATATAACCTAATTTGTTTGATAAAAAAAATTAAGTCGAGTTAAATTAATTTTTTTTATTTTCATTTAACTAATCTAATAAACGATTTGATAACTTTAAATTTCTTACTTTTTGAAAAATACTAATGAAAAAGAATAGTAAAGTAATTTATGATAATCGATATATTTTTTTTTTAAATAAATTAGTTCCACATTTCTTAAATATAACAAAGCTGCCTAATAGTGTCGTAAAATCCAAGTCAATCGATATCATCAAGCCGCTCTTTTAAAATTCAACGCAATTGGCTGCTGCAATACCACACTGCTTGAAAAAACATGTACTATTTTATCTAAGATTACTATTTAAAGTCTGATAGCTATATCTAGATTTTGTACCTTCAAAATTATTCCAGTAATATAGTAATAGTAGTAGTAGTAGTAGTAATATGAACTGCAACTCGGAAAAATAACCGAGCAGAGCTCTATTGAGCTAGAGCAGTCGCTTCTTTTTTCACAAGCTAAGCATCTAATTTCGACTTAAAAATATTCAACGTTATCAAAACGTTATTTAGAAAAAAAAATTCAACTATATCTTGGCAAAATGAATTTAAAATGAATGTTTAAATATAACTAATTTTATTACAAAATTAAAATTTAATAAATTTATTTGAACATTTTTTTATTATTAAATTAGAGCAAAATTATTAAAATAAGACTAATAAATTTCTTTCAGAATTCGAAATTAAAAACTAAACTATTAAATAATTTTGATTTAAAAGATAATATTTTATTAATTTTTATGTGCAGCCAATATTTGTATAAATAAAAGTGATTTAAACTTGTCCGATCATCATAATTAAAACTCAAAACCTGAAAGGCTTCTTTCGACCTTTTTTTTTACTTTTTATTTCATGAAAATAAGCATATTATGCAACATAAATAAAGTTTTAATAAGCTATATAACGTTGGCAGATGATAGCAGACTAATAGTAATTATCAAGAACAATCTTGATAGAAAGTTAATAGCTCGAATGGCAATGTACTGATTGAAGTCCAAATGGAGACTAGTAGCTGTCAAGGGTAACACAACACATGCAACAATTCACACAACATTCAAATCAATGGATGTCAAAATACTCAGCTCAATTGTACAAGACTTATGTAAGACCACATTTGGAATATGCTGTACAAGCGTAGTGTCCTTACAATAGCTGGGATATCAAGTTTCTAGAAATGGTACAAAGAAGGGCTATGAAATCATCTCAGGCAAGGAGAAATTAAGAAAATTAAGTCTGCAAAAATTGTCTGGGTGGAAAGAAAGAGGAGACATGATATAGGTTTTTAAATTCGTCATGGGCTACAATAAAGTAAATTGGTATTTAAAACAAGTTTGAAAAAATGCAAACAATATAAGCTACCATATCTAAGTGTCTACTGTTTCCGATCTTAGTGGGGCATTTACTGTAGTTACTCTTTATTTTTATTATTTTTTGTTTTTAGAAAAAAAAATTCAAATTTATTTAACTAAAAACAAAATAAAAGTAATAGTAATTACTACAACTTTTATTTAAAAAGGAAGGAATAAACAAGGCGAATTTTGTAAGAAGCTCTGCTATGCTGGTTATTATTATGTAGTGGATAGAGATTATGTTAAAACAAAAAACATCAAAAAAGTCGATTGGAAATGCGAACGTATTAGAACTACGCAAACAAATGCTAAGTGTATTGGGCGAGTAACGTCTAAAGGTTATAATGAGCCTGTCACAATTATAACCGGCCATAATCATTTACCAGAGCCCAAAAAAAAAGAAAAGTTGGAGCATTTAAATAAAATCAAGAATTTAGCTCTCACAACTAAAGACCAACCACGCTCATTAATTGGATCAGCATCGCTCGATCTAGACAACGCTATTGCGAGTCTTATACCCGAAAATAAGGCTCTTTTATCTACCATAAAGCGAGTCCGAAAGGATAAGGCAGGTTATGGGTCGAACCCTAAAAGTTTGGAGGAGATCGATGTACCAGAAGAACTAAGGTACACTATTGTAAAACCTCCAAATGAACCTCAAGTTTTTTTGTGGGAGGATAGTCAGGACGAAAAAAGAATTCTAATTTTCACGACTCAGAGTAATTTAGACATTTTCTTAAAACATCGGGACTGGTATATAGACGGAACGTTCGACGTGAGTCCGGTAATATACCAACAAATGGTCACAATTCATTGTTTATTTAATAATAAGGTAATTCCTTTGGTTTATTCACTCTTACCCAATAAAGACCTTTTAACATATAAAAAATTGTATTCAATGCTCATGCCATATATAAAAAATAAACCAAAAAGCATAAATATAGATTTTGAATTGGCCAATATTACTGCTATTAGACAGTGCTTTCCTGAAACAAAAATCTACGGCTGTTTTATTCATTTTACTCAGAACATGTGGAAACATGTTCAAGCCGAAAAAAAAACAGAAGAATACGTCTTAGGGAAAGACTATTATTATTTATTTAGAGCCTTACAGAGTTTGGCTTTTGTGCCATTAGAGCATGTAAATCTTGTTTATGAATATATTAAAAAAAACTTTGCGTCGTACGAGGTTACTCTTAATTATTTCGAAACTTATTATTTAGGCGTAAAATCGCGGATTAAACGCATTTCACCCAGATTCCCACCCGAACTTTGGAATGTAAGTGAGCGTATAGTCGATAGTTTACCTCGTACTAATAATAGTGTCGAAGCGTGGCACAAACAGTTCGAAGGTTGTTGTGGTAAAAATCCGGGTGTTTATAAATTAATTCAAAATTTCAGGGAAGAGCAAAAGTTACAAGAATTAGAATTCAGTAAACTTCGTACCGGTAAATTTTATAGTAAAACTACCGATAAGGAAATTAGAATTTATCATATGTGCACTACATTTGACAAAGATGATATTAAAGGTTTCTTAAGTGGTATGGCTCAAAATTTATGTGAATAAGGCTGTAAATAAATAATAATAGCCTTCCTTAAGTTTTTTTTCAAATTTTTTTTCTAATTCAATTTTTGTAATTTTTGTATTATTTTTATTCAATAAAATTGTTCAAAAATCAAAGTATTTTGCTAATTTTTTAATGTTAAAATATCTTATTTGTTCCTTTTTTGCGAACATAATTGTTGCGAACATATTTCATCGAACATAATTCGACTCTTGCGAACATGTTGTCTGCGAAAATAATTGTTGCGAACATACGTACTACTGCCCTTGAATTTAGTGCAAGCAAAATTCTATTTAGCTTTAGCAGTCATTTCAATGTAATTCATGTAGCATAAAAGGCCGAATAAACCCCTCTAGGTTTTGAATGTTTAATAAAAGACACTAAATTGATTTTGTTGGTTTCAATTTGAGTACCGTGTGTGGCGGCAACTATACCGCAAAAAGTTGATGTTGGCCGTGAGGGAAAATTTTTTTTTCTCTAAGAAAAAATGATTTTTTTATATTAATACTCAATTCTTTTCTCTAACAAATTTTCATATTTAAAATTTTTTAAATGTTAGTTTTCAAAACAAACATCCAACACGGCCAACCCCATTTTTTGGCGATCTAGTGACTGGCACTCACGGTGCACTAAAATTAATATCTATTCTTTTCTGAAAATAAGAATTTAACAGTTTTTTTAAAGTTTTATTTTTCCTCAATAATATCAGACAAACTATTGATTATCCTCTGGTCATTCAGAAATTTTTTTTTAAATTTATAAAAGTTAAATAATTCACATGCGATCTAGAAATATTATTTGGAATTTATCAAGTAAAAATTGTTTTATTTTAAAAATTTAGTTTCGTGATAAGATTAATTTAAGAATTCTAACTATTAATACTATCAATTACTAATTAATCAAGGTTTTTGATTAAAAACGTTAATTGAAAAAGTTAAAAAAAAAATTATCTAATCGACAAGAGAGACATATTGACAAAAATCAAAATAGCAAATTCTAAAAAATCTAGTTAAAAAATTTATGCTGAATTTTGTGTTTAAATGGTTCCTTAAGTTTATTTTTTAAAGAGGAAATCAATATTTTTTTAATAAAGTCTTTTGTTTCAAAATCTAAATTATTTCCCAAATGTAATCAAATGAAAAAGTATTGACCATTCATGAATTTAATTAAAAATACCTTAAAACGAACAAATTTTTATGCAATTTTCAATTTTATTCGATTCGTGAAATCTTAAAATGAATTTTTTCCTACTAGGCATTTTTTTTGTTATTTTCAGAATGGGCTTCATGGCAGCAGTAATTAATTACTGTCCAAATGAACGATTTTGCAAATGTAACTGGGAATTGATGCGCATTGAGTGCTATTGCCGGACCGATGAATGCCGCAATGCGCTTTCGATCAACTCTTTTCAAAATCAAGATCAAAAACTTCCATACCAATTTGTTAACAAAAACTTCAATCACTTTAAAGAGATTTACATTAACGAGATCGAAAAAATAGATAATAGCTATTTTCGAAACGCTTCTTTTTCAGATGGCATAAAGCTGAGCATTCAGTTTCCGAATATTTTGGGCAAGAATTTTCTTTTAGATTTTTCTTTCATCAAAAATTTGGAAATAATTTACACGAATTTGGTTTTGATAGAACATGACGCATTTGATCATTTAAATTGTGATATGCTATCTTTTATTTCTCTTGGCGACAATTATGCCTTGGATATAAAGTCATTCGGCAAAGACACGTACATAAAAAGCCTTAATTTAGACTATCACAGTTCAAACAATTTGAAATCGCTGTTTGTAAGTGAAAGTCCAGGTTGGAAAAGTCTAAAAAATCAAATAGACATGATTAATCTTGTAAATTACAGCTTGACATCAGCTCAGCTTAGTCGTTATTGGACTTCGGATGCTGAAGTAAGCAAAATTTACATTCAAGAAGCCAAAGGAATCAAAATTTTGGACCACACTTTTGTTCCTAAATTTAAACATTTGGAAACAATTGAAATCTATTTTACCGATTTGAGCTACATTAGTCCCAATTTTGCAGTTTTGCACGCTGACAGTCTAAAATCCTTGACCATACGTCAATCAAATATGGAAGTAATTCAACAAGGAATTTTTGGTCATTTGAAAAAATTGGAATATTTGGACCTAAGCTCGAATCCAATAAAACAAATTGAGCTCAAGGCTTTTCATGAAACTTCAATTCAAACACTTTTATTGCACTCTATTTCCGAGTATTATCATGTAGACAACTCGGACATTTGCATGCTTAGCTTTTTGCCATGTGGTGCCAATGTTTATTTAGACAGCTTCATAAATTCATGGAAATCTTGTTCTCACATATTCATAAATGAACTTCGGCATAAAGAGAAAAGATTTGACTTTTCAATGAAAGGTTTTCAGCATGTTGAATACTCAAACTCCTACCGAGATTGCAAATTAGGAGAAACACTAGTCAAATGCCTAGCTCAAACTAATCGAGGCAATCATTGTTTGCTAAAGCAGTTTAAAGTTGAAGTCAAACATGATACGCATGAGCAAATTACATTAACAACAAAAAATTTAAAAATTGAAAATAGTTCCAATCACGTTTATGTACACAAGTCATTAAATGAATTGGATAATATAACTAATAATAGCTTTAAATTTTCAGACAAAAGTTATAGAAGACATTTAGGAAGTGAATGGATGATTTTTTTTATATTTCTGTTGATATTTCTATGTTTATTTCAAATTTTAATTGCTATTTTAATAATAAATTTATTTAGCAATCGGAAAAATAGTATACACTGCTTGAATAAAAGAGTGGGATCTTCACCAAGAACGATTTCTGTCAAACCGAGCGCTGATCTTATAGGAGAAAATGATCAAAATGTCAAAGATCTTGATGAAATTCGCTTAAAACGTGTTGCTTTTGCCAGGCCAAAATATACTCCACGAGTTCCTATTCAATCTCTAAGGGACTCAACATTTAATAATTATAGGTACTAACGATTAGATTTTCTAGCTTTTATAGGTGTAAAGATAAATAAAATAAATTGTTTTTAAAACTCTTTTAAAAAATTTTACCTAATTATCGTAAAATCAACAAAGCCTTTTTGGCTTAAATTGAATGTCATAAATAAGTATAAATTCTATTTAAGACATTAATCAATATTCTGTTTTTTTATACTTGAAGTAAATGTTTTTGTTTATTTCAAGTATAAATCAAACATTTATTTTGATAAAATCTAGGTTTTATTTAATCAACATAAAAACAAATTTGTTAAAATAAATTGCGTTCATTTAAAATTACAAAGCTTTTTATTCAAATTTAAAAAACTTATTAAAAATGCTATATTTTAGTTTTAGATTAAATTTTTTGTTTTGCATTGAATAATCTTAATTGTCTCTTTGAAAAAATTTTATTTATTTTTTATTTCATTTAGTTCATTAGCTTTTTGAAAACTTATTTTGGGACATATTTTAATTTAAATGCTCTTTTATATATACTATATACTTCAACTCAACCAAAGAGACCAAAGGTCAAAACCCCTAAAGGTATGATTGAGCTCATTTATTAATATAAAAAAAAGCACTTAAACAATTTATAAAATTAACAAATATACTCAATATTTTTCGAGCGGTTACTTAAGTTACTTAAGTCTTCAGGCGATGTTTTTAAATTAATAATTTAATGTACAAAATGAGCAAGTCGTTTGATAATTCTATGCTGAAAGTAGTCGATGTTAAATTTGTTCAAATCGATATTTAAAGTGTTAAAATCATCATTGCCACGAATCTTTGGGCGAATATTCAGTAATCTTTGAACACAATTGTAATAAGAATTAGCTAATTTTTGAATCGGTCTTTTTGTAAAATATATTGATAATGAAAGACAATAGTCAAAGAAAGGCATGATAAATGATTTGAAGAACTGCTTAAATGCTCTTTTCTTTTCTTAGAATAATTAAAATGTAATATGATAAAAATTTATACCTATCTTTTAAAATAACATTGAACAAAAAATTTAAATATTATTTTTATTAGAGGTTATTTTATCTAATAATTAAAGGCATAGGATTAATTGAACTAGCTAAAATTATAGTATACATTAATATTATGTGAATAATTAAATAAATCTCTTATATTTTTAATTTTTCATATAATTTTGAAACTTGAAGTTGTGTTCAGTTGATAGTGCAGCAAAATTTGTTCCTTCATTTAAAAACCAAAGTTAACAGGGCCATCTCAAACTGAAGATTTAACAACGCTAGCTGAAAGAAAAGAGAAAATATACATGATTCAGGTGTATAAAATTATGAAAAAAATTAATGAGGTGGTCAAAGGAAATCGTTTTCAAATTTTTGATAATAAAGTGACAAGCCAGTTTAAACATTCAACAAAAAATAAAGAAACACCAACAAAGATAAATCTTTTTCTTTAATAAATCATTAAGCTTATGAAACTCTTTCTCAAAAATAGATCTAAAAATAGGTATGGTTGCCGGATGAAAAGCAGCTTTATTTGCTTAATTTTTTTCAAGTATTGATTTATTAACACTGTTATTTACGCCTCTATTGATAAAAAGACAAAATTTTATTCTATTAGATTAACAAATGGAACAAAACGAAAAAAGATCTAAGTCAAGATAATTTGCTGAAGTAATCTTAAAATTAATCTAATTTAATTTTAACTTTTATCAAAAAAATTTTTTTTTTATTTTTTTTTCAAATAATATTGAAGACATTGTCGATTTAAATTTTTCTTAACATTTGTTTTATCAATGTATATTAGAACATTTTTATGATAAAAAATAAAATATCTCAATCTATATGAATTCATATCAAAATTTAAAATTAAATGGAAATCAAATAATCTCAACTGATTATAATATTTTTACAATAAAATACACCCAATAGATAAAAAAAGAGATAAATATTTACCAGAAGAAATATTTAAAAATGAATCATCGATAAGAACCTATAATTTTGTCATATTTTATGATTGTGATAGGCTTAGAGCTCAAAATTTAAAAATTAGCTAAAAGATTTTAAAGGATCTAAATTTTTAAATTGCGATTCTCTAAAAATGTTTAAATTTAGAATCACGTTAATGTGCCTAGAGGGTTGAGCAGAATAATTTTAATTTGCTCGATATAAAAAAGCTATAAAAATAAAAAAAATTATATTTTATGTTCAAGAAACTGAAATAATTAAAAAAATCTTAGAATGTAAAAGTTTGATACACATATTGATCACATGATCACCCAAAAGCATTTCTAATTCAAATATCAAAATCGTTGTTCAAAATAAAATGTAGGTCTATGTTCGTCAATTGCGTTCTTTTTTATTAATTTAAATTTACAAAGTGTTGTATTTTTTTCAAATTTTAACATTAAAAATTGAAATATTTGAGATTTTTTTTTCATTTTTTCTATTTGTATCTCATCTTTCATGTCAACCAGCAATTTTTATTTAAAAAAAAAAGATTCTTTTGGCAAAAAAAAAACATGATTAGTGAAAAAAGTCAGCTGCCTTGATCAAAATTGCTTATTTTGCCACAAAATTTCAAATCCGGCTATTTAACCAGCAGTAAGCTTGAGATTAGATTTTTAATTTTTAAAAAATATTCAAATTTGATTCATAAATTTTCACAAAAATTCTTTTTCATTTGAAAAGCTTGATTGCAGCACGTAACAAGAGAATGATTTAAATAATTAATATTAAAAAATGTTTCTCTTCTGTTGAGAGCAAACTTGCACTCAGATATTTTTTAAGTTAAGTTTTAAGCCTTTGCAACCAAATCACTAACTGAGCAAATGAACATTATGCTATAAATATTAAATTATTCTAAAAACCTTAGAATAATGGTAATTCATTTTTTTTAATTTAAAATTATTTCGAGTCGCTAATCTAATCTCGAGTTTCGATAAAAAAATGATATTAAGATAAGCACTTTATTTAAGTTAACTTTTGTTCAGACCTTTTATACTGGGTTAATTAAATCCAAAATTATGCTCAATTTTTTTGTTGTTGGTTGAACATAAAAAAAACGCATAAAAATTTAAATTTTTAGCTTTTTATTTTCATTCATTTTGGAAATATTACATGAATTGTATAATATTGCCGAATTCTTAGCAAAAATAATTTTTTTACAATGAGCTAAATAGCTAGCTTTTTGAAAAACACATTCTGCACTCTTTTTTTAAAAAAAGTGGTTCTTGAATTTTTTAAATTTTATTTTGTCTCATTAAATTAACCTAGATAAACTAATGACTGATCAAAATATATTCATACATTTAGTTGCTGGAGGGTAAATTTATCTACTCCTTACTTAAATAATGTACTATTTCATAATTTAAATTTAAGCTTAGCGGGCACCACTGGCGCAATATTAACCTGCCCACTAGAAGTGGTAAAAACTCGTTTACAAGCTAACCAAAATTCTCAAAATAGCATCGGGTTAACCCGTAAAATATTTAGGTCACACACGCATTTGAGTCCAATTCATCTTGGCTTTTCATCAAATAAATGCTCATCAATTACCAAGACTGCACACATTCTGTACAGAAACAGTCATGGAACTAGTTCTCACTTATTTGCCAATGACTTCGCTTTTACATCAGTTCAAAATACCATTAAAAATCCACCTCAAGTGGGCAAAAGCCATATTGGAAAAAGCATAGTACTTAGTTTTAGGTATGTTATTACTTTTGTTTTAAAAAAAACAGTTCAAATCTAAAATCCATTAGATCAATTATTGAAAATGAAGGCTACAAGGGACTTTTCAAAGGTCTTGGTCCAACTATAATTGGAGTAGCTCCTTATAGGTACTAAATAATGATAAAAATTAATTTAATCAAAAATTTAAAAAAAAAATTTATATTTTAGGGCAATTTATTTTTTTGCTTATGCAAATTCGAAAAGAATTCTGTCTAATAGCATTGGAGAAAAAAGCTCTCTTCTTCATATTGTTTCGGCATTTATAGCAGGTACTAAAATTTAGAAAAAATAATTAGTTAGTCTGGCTTTTGAATTCGGAAAAAAAAATTGAATTTGATTATTGAATATTTTTTAAAAGGTTTTTCAGCAGTGACTATAACAAATCCTATTTGGTTTGTAAAAACTCGAATGCAGCTTGATCAGTCAAGACGAGGACAATCAGCTATTCAGGTTATTGAAAAAATAATGAGAGAAAAAGGCCCACTTGGTTTTTACAAGGGAATATCAGCATCCTATTTCGGCATAGCTGAATCGGCTCTTTATTTCGTTTTGTATGAAAAACTCAAGTCTGTTTCAGCCGAAAAGGATTCTCAATTAAGCCCATACACCTATTTTGCATCAGCGGGATTTTCTAAGACACTTGCAGCACTTATTTGCTACCCACATGGTTTGTTAAAATTAAAAAATAAGAATGCATAGCTAATTTTAATAAAAAGAGGTTGCGCGAACTCGATTAAGACTTGAAGGCGACAAATACAATGGATTTTTACAAACATTGGCTTTAGTAGCTCGAGAAGAGGGTTTTAGAGGCTGGTATAAAGGAATGGGAACACATCTGATAAGACAAATACCAAATACAGCCATTGTTATGACCACTTATGAACTGATAGTATACTATTTCAATAGATATGACACATCTTCAGATATTATATCGAATGATGTAGACGAATAAACGATCGTTTTTTTATTTAAATTATCAAGTCCAGTATTGGCCTTTTAATTTTAGTTTAAATTGAAGATCTACAAATGTGTAGATAATTCCTAATTAAAGTTTAGTATTCAAATTGACTTAAATTATCAAAAAGGATTAGACTAAGTTTTTTTTTGTCGTCTAATTGACAGATAGAAATAAACTTATGCTAAAAACCGAAATCTGAACCATCATGCAACTTTATTTTCCATGTGATTACATTTGATTCAAACAAAACGAATATCGTTATGATTGGACTCGTTTTTTTTTAATGATATTTTGACTTTTTATTTAATTTTTAAAAAAAATTGGAAAAGTTTAAAAAAATTGTTATAGCAGCAAACTATTAATTACTTTTGCTGATTTTTTTTCTAATACTGATAGCAAGTAGTTTTTTGAATATTATTAATCACTAAATTTGTTTAGAATGATGTCGATAAA
>VANL01001156.1:0-16760 GCA_006352455.1 Brachionus sp. 'Tiscar' | reverse complement strand
TTGAGATTCAAATTTTTGCATTAATTTTATCATCATTCAACTGATACTTAAATGAATACATGGTCTTATTTTTATTTAACATTTATTAATCTCACAAAAGTGAACAGTTCACTTTTGAGAGAGCATCCTCAAATGAATGAACAAAAATCCTTTGCGACGGCGAGTGTTCACTTTTGAGGGATTCTAATGTACTAATTTTGTTCACAAGAAGTTATTTTGTTTAGTGCAAGTAATTTTGTTTCATAAAAGTGTTTTTAGAAAAGTGAGATTTTTTGGTGATAAAGAGTTTAAAGCCATTTATTATTAACCGGTTACACTTTGAATATTGAAGGGTAAGAGGAGATATGATTTAAACGTTCCAAATAGTAAATTAACTAAGTGAATGGAAACAAATCTTTCCAACTGTCTCAGATTGCATATAAGAATGTAACATATAAAAGTAAAAGGCTTTATTAAATAAATAAAGAATTTGTATATAAAACTTTTTTACGAGCTTTTGACTAGAAGATTTTCTGTATTTAACACTCTAACACCGGAGGAGTTTTTTCGGCACATTATACTATATCTCTTATTTGTATATGATTAAGAAAATGTAATCTTTTTTTTTAATTTATTTTTTAATTTGATAGCTAAAATCAAAAAATATTAAAATTAATTTATTTTTGTTGCGAAATATGCTTATTTAGATGGAATAAAAATTAAAAAGAAAAGTTAGCACAAGGGCTTCAAAAAAACCTTCGGGGTTTTGAGAAACTATGTTACCTCTTTCTCAAATTTACCTGTTTACTTGTTTATTTTTATTAAATTTAATCAAAATTTAATCAAGCATTTAATTGGAAAAAAAAATCTAATTTAATTTACAATCAAAAATAAATTATTCAAAATTTTATTGTGCTTTAAAAATAAAATATTTAAACTAAATTTCCAAAGCATTCTTTTCCATGACAATCGCCTGCAGGCAAATACTCAGGCATTATATTAAAATCAGTCGATAATGTAAATGTATCATCTGAATTTTTTAATTTTAAGTTAACATCAACATAGAATGCCACATATCGAAAGAGAGATAAGATTCTCAGAGTTTTATATGAATTTTCAATAGTGGAATTCGGCATCAATTTATCTTGAACAATTGAATAGTCCGACCATCTTATATTGGACGGTTTAATTCTTGAATCAAGCAAAAAGCTACTTCTAAAATCAATTCTTTCTTTATTTTGCGAAAATGACCAGTAGGCTCTTAAAGAATATGAGTCGAATTCATTTAAATTTGACAACCTTGTGTCTATCTTTCCAAATAAAAGACTGTTTTCAAAACTCCAATTAAAAATAGGCAAAGTTCGATGATTGTCTGTTTGTCGCTGAATTAACTCTAAGAATGATTTGACATTTTCAAGCATTGCTAGTCTAGTCTCATCACTTAAATAATGATCAACATTTGAAAAACGTCTAATTTTGAAAAAAAAATTTTAAATAGAAATTTTTTTTCTAACTAAGTTTTTCAAATTTACTTAATAAAAACTTGATTTTCTGTCTGTATACTCAAATCTCTCCACCAGGCTCGAGTATTTTGAGGCAAAAAAAATTGATCATTGTTAGCTGTGAATAAGAGAAATTTTTTTCCAGCGTATTTTTCAATGTAATCTTTGAAAAAAAATTATGAGAAAAAATAAATTGAAAATTTTTTTTTTACATATAGGATCGATGAGTTTTTGAAGCTCGCGGCTATTCAAAGTGTCCAGTAGAAGAGTGGAGCCGACTGAATAGTAGTCGTATAGGGCATAGCTGTATCCGCCACCATAGCTCATGAATTGATTGTGCAAATTCTAAATAATTTAATAAAAAAAAATTTTCTCTCATTCTTTTCCAGCTTACTTCATTCCATTTCAACAGATCGAAAACAATAGGCACAGTGGCCACAATTCGTTGGTCTACGGCAGTCACAAGCCAAGAAGTCCAGCCACGTTTAGAAGCACCTCCGACAACAAACTTTTCTGTAAAATTAACTCTGCGAGACTTTAAAAATTTAATTGTCTCATCAAAGCCTCTTTTTACTGATTTAACCATTGGAAAAAGCAATGGCACGTAGTTAAATGATTCCTGTGGAAACAGTGTTTTGTTATAAAGGTATAAAGCAAATGTAGTTGATATTATATCATCTTCTATTCTGTATTTGTTCTCAGGATCACCCTAGAATTAAATTTTACCTTAAAAACAAATATAATCTAATTTTTTTACAGTAAATTTAATAGGCTGATTGGGAATTTGTCTTTGTATGACAGTAATACACTTGCATTGGGTTGAAAAATAAGTAAATGGCTTTGATCTTTCAGTTAAAGTATCATTGACTTGGTTTATTCCATCGTCAATCAAGTAAAGAATGGGCCTCTTTACGTCTAAATTGTCTGGTATTGAGACAAATACATTGTGCCACCAGACAGAACGATCGGAGAGCTGCGGACCAAACCATTGAAGCGATGTCAAATTAAGATTGTATGTTGTAAAGCCCTGGCTTTTGTTCGTACCCAGCAATTCATGTTTTACCACTGATAAATCCGAGTCGTCATTTACATATTTGTCTAGATACTGGCAGCTAGCTAAGCTTATGAGAACAAATATTTCAGTAATGAACCAAAAAATCATTTCAAAAAATAAATTTTTTTATTTTCTTTTTAAAGCTTATTTAAATAGCAATACATTTTTGTGTCTAGGTAAATTTTACCTTTCTGATTATATAAGATGTTTAAATAGAAAAAATTTTTCGATTTGGTTAAAAGTATATTAGAACTAATAAAAGATTTGTTCTATTTTGATATTTTTTTTATGGATTTTCGAAATTATTAAAAGTAAAATTAAGAAAATTAATTAAATATAAACATACATGCAATAAATACCTCATGAATAAGTCTATAGATTTTAGTTAAAAATATTTTACATCATAATTAAATTACTAGGCAAACAGAAAGCCAAAATTTTTACCTTAATTTTTAAATAAAGATTAAATAGTACTCGTTCGATTTTGCGGCCTCAGAACCCGAAATACAACTTTGGTGCAGGAAATAAATACCATCTTATCCATGTTAAAACATTCTTAACTTAGACCACATGCGTCAAAGTTGTATTTCGAGTCTTGGATCACGTTAAAAGCAAAGTTTTTTAATTTAATGCATCATTAAAAATAAAGTTTCTGTCATAAATTTTCTGTGATTAAAAGTTATCTTTTTGAATTATGCATTTGATGCATGATCCCAAATCGAAAAAAAAATTAGAAATGGATATTTTTATTTTTCGAGTTAAAAAAAAATACTAAAATTTTATTTTTAAAGTGACATTATTTTTTAGAAAAATTTTAAATTTACTTGAAAAATATGAAAAATATTTTAAAAATTAACTTTTTATTAATTTTCAAGTCAATTTTAAACTTTTCCAAAAAATAATGCCACTTCAAAAATAAATTTTTTCTTAAAACTTAGACTTCATTTTTTGTTTGACAAAATCTTATTTAAGTTTAACCTTGAATTGAAATTTAATTAATTTTTTTTTTACAATTTTATTTATAAAATTTATTTTAAAGCAAATTATTTTGATTATTAAGTTTTAATGTTTACTTCCAATCGCTAGAATGCTTAGCTAAATGATTTAAATTTCCAGTTACAAAAGAATTAATAAATACGAAAATTAAAAAAAAAACTATTTTGTTATTTTAAATTTATTAAAAAAAAAAACTCAAAGTTTTAAATTCCTATTAGTGATTAAGTGAAAATGTTTATTCAAGAAAGTAGTATTTTATTATAAGTATTTTATAACTGCACATTTTTGCAAAAAATTTCTGCACAACACCCAAATTTGATTTAACATAGTTTGCTTCACATGATAATATGTCTCTGAATTTAATTTTTTCATTTCAAAAATTTTTTAAAAGATAAATTTTGAGCATAAACATAAAAATTTTGTTCACATACTTCAATTTGCCTTTATATGTTTATCTTCTTTTTTTGTTTTATTGGTAAAAATTTTGATCGAGCAAATGCTCCTTCAGAAAAAATTATATTCAAAAAATAAAAATAAAAAATACTAGTATCAATTCACTCATGTTAATCTGTTCATTAAGAGTAAGCTTTTTATTTACTTCCAAAAAAATTAACACTCAAAAACCGGAGGTGTTTTTTCGACCATTTTTGGTACTTCTTTTGCTTGTTGTTCCAAAAATTTAATATTTTTTGAATATTTTTTTTTTCCCATCAAAGCTAAAATCAAAAAAATATCATGAATAATTAGTTTTGATTACAAAATAATTTTATTTTCATGCTAAAAATAAAGTTTTTTGGATCCACCATAAATATTGTCTTTTTTTTTTGTACAATAAACTAAAGACTTTTAATGCTTTTAACTTCAAACTTTACTTAATTTCAATTAATTCCTATAATTCAAAATAAAATTTTGAAGCTCTTGACCTTCTTAGAAATGCGATACTCAATCAGAAGTCTTTGGTAATGAGAATAAGGATGACATAGATGATTATTTTGAAGAAGAAATGAAGATAATAAATCAACCTATTTCTGAAAATGACTCAGATCAATGCTCAGATAATGAAGAACCTGAATAAGAAGAAGATAATAATATTGATAAAACTTAAAAAATGGTACAATTGTACCAATTGTCACTCAAAAGCTGTGGATCTTAATCTTTTATTTAGAAAAAAATATATATTAGCTTTTATTGGTATCCGTTATGCAAGAGGTGTATTGTGTAAAATACATCCTTATTTAATATTTTGTATAATTTTGGAAATTTATGCTTGTTTAAAGACATAATTTATTTAAGGGGTTTTTTGGACCCCTTAAGGAATTAACGTTTAAAAAAAATCCGGTTTTTGAGTGTTAAGTTAAAGTCAGTTATTTCCCTACAATTTCGGAGTTTATCAAATAATTGTTTGGACTAAATACTTTTAATAAAAATTCACTAAAGAATTTTCCGTCAGTATTTAGTTCCATATTCAAATTGGAATCAATTTTGATCCCTTATTTGTAGGGCTGGTAGACCGATTCCAATCTTAAAGCCGGTTTTGAAACCAGTGCAAGAGACCAGAAAAAGGTCTAGAATTTCAAAATGCTGTCTATTAAAAATATTATTAGTTATTTGATAGAACTGTATATTTGATGTATAGAAGTGAATGTCGATTAAGATAACAGATAAATAGGTACGAGATTTTTTTCCTCTAATTTGTTCAATTCGATCATGGGCGTGGGATAACTATTCCTTTCATTTTTAATGAGCGTTGCACAATTATTCACTTAATGCTTAATTTTTTAGCTAATATTTTAACACATTCGACTTTTAAATAGTAAGATGTACCGTAAAAACTTTAATACTACTCCATGGGCTTCAGAAAAAAAAATGATGGGGTACAAATTTTAAAAAAAATAAATATAAATATAAATTTATAAATTTTACTCACAAAAAAACAAACTAACCCGGCGGTTTAATTAAAAAACTTATTTTAGGAAATGGGGTTATAAAAAAATATTATTATTATTAATATTTAAATATTTAAATAGAATCGTCGTCACTCTCATCTGGTCTAGCAGTTATAATCTTATCAAATGTTAATTCTTGACCAGAGCATAACCAGGGGATCGAACATTGTTTGATTTGGTATAAGTTTTCTCGAAATTGACAAACCAGTCATTCCAATAATCACGGTACAAAGATTTTAAAGGTTTAAACTGAAATATCCAAAGATTAAGCTTGTTTTAAAATCTTTTATTAAATAACACACCCCCTAAATAAAGAAAAGAACTAGTATTTATATTAAGTTTAAGTTGGCTCAGCCAAAAAGCCTCAAATCTTATCCAGGGTTATCCTAGAAAGTTCTAGAATGTTCAAAATCTATTAGCCAAAATAAACTTAACATTTATACCAAGGATACTACACTAAACCAAGCAATGTCTGCTGGCTGTAAAAGATTTGTTAATTTTTTTGGAAAAAATGTAACATCGACTTTGACGACTAAAAACAAACTTGACTGGTGATGTGCAATGACAGGTGCACAATCCATTAACAAATTAACACAATCTAGATCATTTAGGATTATGTATGGTCTCAATACTCTTTCTACATATTGGTTACTAATAAAAAAACCAAGTTGTATATGTATTAAAATTAAAATTAAGCTCATGGGTGTGTAAATGTATCAAATTTTTAATCCCATGAGGCTAAAGAAAAAATATTTTAAAAGCACTATATACTTCCTATAATCCCTGGGTAGTATCCGAGGTTATACGGTAAACAAAATAAAAATAAAATGAAGAAGAAGGTTTGAAAGGAAGAGAGAAAAAAAAGAAGAGCTGAGTGATTAAAGATTAATATAACACCACGAAATAACCTTCAAAAAGTCCTGTACAATTGTTAAGAGGAGTTGGATAACTGATACAATGGGACTGAAACCCTGAATTATACTCTTTTGGAATTACAAAAAATAATAAAAAAAAAAAAATAAATTGTTTTATCGAATTAAACAAAAAATAGTTTATTTTTAAAAATTTTGTTATGTGAAAAAAAAATTTATTCAAAATCAAAATTACGATGTCTCAATAATTAGAATTAAAATTTTTTTAAATTAATTTTTATAATAATTTTATTGTTGAACTAAAAAAAAAAATAAATAAATAAATGATTTTTGTTGTTTGGTTGATTTGTTTGACTGTGCAATAAAGCTAGCTTAAATATGGAACGAAACAATTGTTTGACAACAAGAATAAAGTTATTAAAAGGTTAAGACATAAATGAGAAAAATGTTATGTTTATTTTGATGACACAAGGAGATTTAGACAAAAAATGGTATTAATTTAAGAAATACCGATCGATTGGTCAGATTGGAACAAATGAAGGAGGCAAAGAGATTGCGAAAAAAAAAAAAACAAAAAAGACAAAACAATACTGTTTGCACCCGAAGACAAATTGGCGCCTAAATAAACGAAACCCCTTTTATTTTTTTTTTAATAAAAAAAACATTTTGTAGCATGCCCACTAATATTTACACCAATTCCCTATTATATTTTTAATAAACAAATTTAAATAATTCTTTTTTTTTTTTTTTCTTTTAAAATAATTCACCAAATAATGCGAGTATTATTAGTGATTAGGATTGTTTGAATTGTTGGCCGCATTCGATTGTTGATTAGCCTGTAGATTAGTGGACGAATTCGAGTTCATGTAGTATGAGGTCCTGTTCGGATAGTTGTTGAAATTGGAGACCGGCTGAGTTTGATAGCCATTTGTTTGATTTTGCTGCTGAACGTACATCATTTGAGCGGGCGGGTAGGAATTGGGGGCCACTTGGTAGCCATAGGGCTGAGCGGGGGGTAAGGGATACGGTTGCGGCACAAAATTACCATATGCCTGAGTTGGATAGCCGATTTGCATTTGCTGCATTTGTTGACCGGCCTGGTTGACGTTGGGCATGGGCGACGGAGTGTGCGGCGCACTGTGATTGTTCTGCTGCTGCTGCTGTTGTTGCTGCTGCATGTTAGATGGAGTGGATGAAGGTGGCGGCGGCTGCTGCGTTTGAGCGACCTGGCCATTCTGAGCGTTCTGAGGTGACATGACGTACTGGTAGCCTTGTGGATGCACCAGTTGATTAGCATACTGATAGTAGACCGGATTGGAGCTTTGTCCTTGTTGATCTAGTGGATAGAACGGGGCAGCCATGCGCACCGGCGGATAGCCGCTCGGATACGCCGGATTAGCTTGAGCAGTGCCGTAAACGTACGGCTGAGTCGGCTGCTGTACCATCTGTTGGCCGTAGACGACGCCTCGTTGATTAACGCCGGATTGAGCAGGCTCAGATTTTCGATTTTTGTTTCCAGCTGAAACTGGTTGGTGTGCGCCTTGAACGCCTGGATTCATGACTATAAATTGCGGCAGAGGAATAGGACCGGGCTGATTGATTAAAATTTGTGTGCTTTGTTGTTGTTGTTGTGATAGAATAGCCGGCTGTTGGTATATGATGGGAGGCTGGCCAGGCGCGTACGGCGGATGAATTGCCGAGGCCGGAAAGCCCTCGTAGTTAAATTGAGAAGGTGTGGGCGCGACTACTATTTGAATTGGCTGGTTGGTCATGAGACTAGGCGAGGGCGAACTTTGATTTATGAATGTTGGATTGAATTCGACTGCGTTCGGATTTAATTTAGAAGCTTTGGCAGGTTCTTCGGTGACGGCCACTTCGGACGCCTGAGTATCGTTTGTGGACACTTCTGGTTGAGTTTGTGAAGTGTTTAGTGATTTGTTGGGCGTGTTGGACGTAGATGAAGATATTGACGAGGCCGACTCAGGCGGTTGACTGGGTGATGGCGAGCCTTTGTCTTGTTTTGATGATTGTGACACTTTGGATGAATAGGAAACTTGGGAAGAAAACGACTGGTCCTGATTAGAGCTAGTGACTATGGTCGAGTATAGAACAGGTCCATTGTTATTGTTGCTGCTGCTACTGATGCTGTTGATGTTGTTGTTTGTGTTGTTGCTGTTGTTGTTGTTGTGTATGGCGGTGGTGTTCGGCGCCGTTGATTGCCGTGGCGTGTATTTTGGCTGATTGTATTTTTTAATATTGTCTTTGTCGTTTGTTTTTTTGAACGAATTGTTTATGGATGATTGTCGATCGATTTTGTTCTGTTGATTGTAGGGTCGTTTATTTTGTTGTAGGAGAGGTTGACGCGCTCCCTGTTTGTTTATGTTTGGGTAGGGTCGTCGATTAAATTGCTTGTCATTTTTTTGATACGATTCTTTGACATTGTTGTTGTTGATTGACGAGTTGTTGTTTATTTCGGCACGAACCACGGCCGAGAAAGCCTCTTCTTCTTCCTCGTTATCGCTGAGCTCTTTGTCTATGTTGCGTCTGTATGTGGCCGATGACTCGATTTCGGCAGCAAGCTTTTCGGCCTCTTCTTCCCTGCGTCGGTACTCTTCGCTGTCTTCTCGCTCGACCGGAATTGTGTACTCGAGCAAATTGGAGTTGTACGTTGACTTGTAGCCGTATTTCTGCTGGTTAGTCATGAGCATATCCTCGGCGTTCCAGCCTGAGTTAGACTTCAACTCTATGTCGCTGGGCTGACTCGACTCCGGCTCGAGATCGAGGTTGTTCGAAGACGAAACTGAATGCTCTTCGTCAAACGGAAACGGCTCGAGTTCTTTGCACTGCTCGTTCTCATCGTTAGTTTGTTTCGGGTTGGTTTTGGCTGCTATTGCCGAATCAATAAAATTGTTCTCGGCCGCTTTAATTAAAAATATTTAATTTTTAAATTAAAAAAAGACAAAAAATGTGTCGATATAGATTAATTTATTAATTATTAACCATGCATGCAATGTTAGCTAAGTATAAAAGTTTGTAGGTAAGGGAACTCTTAGCACGGTGTCTGATTTTTGTCTTATATTGTCACTTTGAATATTTATTTAAATATTAATAATAATAAAATAAAGGCTATGATGTGCTAGCACAAAGAACGAGAGTTCAGCCTCATTAAATATGCAATATCTAGTTTAAATAAAGTTTATCAATTTTTTTTTTAAAAACATTAACTGTAATCTGAATTTATTACAATTCTATCAAGTCAATTCTAAACATTTACCACTCTTTTTCTAAAAAAATTAAATCTTTGCTCACATTTTTTTTACCAATTATGTTATTAACGTAAATCACGAAGTCTAAGGGTTGAAATAAATTATTTTTTTTTTAATATTTATTTTAACAAATTTAAGAAAATTCATTAAATTTGAATAAGAACTGAATGCTGGATATTCTGCTATAAGATTATTAATACTTTACTATTTAAAAATTTAAGAAAAAAAGAACACTTTTGCTCAGTTCTGGATTTTAGATCATTACTGTAAATCACATGAAAATAATATTTAATTCATATAATATAAGATTAAAATTTTGCTAAATTTATTCTAATTGTACAATTTTTTATATTTATTTTTAAGTTTTTATTTATTTAAGTTTAAGTCTAAAGGACAAATTGAAGTATTGTTAAGACCCAAGCCTTGACTTGTCTCTATATATTATTTAGAGCTGCACGTTCTAAGATTAACTGCAGCTGAAACGCATGTTCTAAGTACTACTTAAACCACTAAATTATTGTGATATTTTTGGATTCCATTTAAAAAACTTTTATCTAAATTAAATTGTTTTATTTATTTCTTGGTTTAAATTTCTAAATCCAAGACTTTAGAGTATGATACAGTCAAAGCTCGATTATGTTCGGGCTAAATTATATCGCACCTTATTTTTATCCCAGAAATTTTACAGAACCGATTTCCTTCAATCTTTTTCATTGTAAACATAGTCTTGTTATGTCCCCTTTTTTATCCTATGTTTTAATTATATGGAATAAAAATTGCAGAACATTTAAATAAGTTCAAAATTTAATTATGTGCATTTATATCCCATACATGTATGTCTTAATTAAATTTTATTTTGAAAATGAAATACATAAATGTATTTCCTATTTTGAACATTTTAATTGCGTTCTATCAAGTCAAATCAAACAAGCTAGGGAGCTTTTTCTTGGCTAAAAATATTTCTAAAATTACTAGTTTGTTTTAAAATTATTTTAATGATATTATTTAATTATTGCGGTGACTAAATCGAGCCTTGATTGTATATTTAAAAAAAAAGGGGGAGAAAAAATACAATTAAATGCCTATCTTACAATTAAATAATCACTAAGTTTATAAATTAAGCTCCATGGGCTTTTACCATACGGAAAGAGTTAGTAGAAATATATATAAACTCTATCTTAAAAAGATCATTTAATAAACCATAAAGATTAAACTAAGTTTAATTCTTTTTTTTTTTTTAAATAATAAATGGGCTCAATCATCCCTTGGTAGGTTTTGACCTTTGGTCTCTTTGGTTAAGTTGAAATATAAATATATATCCAAAAATTATTAACTAAAATCAAAATAAAGGGGCAATATTTGTTAAAATAGAAAATTAATTTACATTTTTTATTTCAGTATTTTTAATTTACACTTCATAAAAAGCTCAAAACTCACTTTTACAATTTAAGAAGACAAAATAGCAACTTGTGTGAAAAAAAAACTCAAGCTAGTGAAAAATATTCAACAAAAAAGCAAAAAGTTAAAAACAATATGTGCATTTATATCCCATACATGAAACGAACTAAGTTTTTTAAAAGTTCGTTTGTTCTCTGCTCGGGTATTTTTTCCGAGTTGCAGTTCATATTACTACTACTACTACTACTACATTTGCTCTTTGTTATTTAGAAAAATTTGATATTAAAAATTGCAAATTTTTGTAAAATTTTTTAAACACAACAACAACAACACTTCTAAATATAATTCAACATGACTGTCTACAAGAACTTGGTTAATGTCAAATTATCAAATAAAAATTTTTATATTTAGAAATTTTTGACATATTTTGAGATGAATAAACTGTTAATTAATATCTTAAAATTTTTCAGTTATTTTTCAAAGCTATGAGCTGATTTTAACAGTCAAAGTTTAAATAGTTCTAAAGACCAAACAATTTATGCTCTAGATTTTTTAATTAAATGAAATTTTGTCACTTTTTTTTAATAAACAAAATCATCTTTAAAAAAAAAACTTTATTTGGTGCAATTGGTGATCTATTTTTTTTTAATTTCTTGACAAAAACTTTGTTTAAATGTTGCATTAGTTCCATAAAAGTATGTTACATGAAAAGCAAGTTATTTAATAGAGCGTTATCAAAGCTTTATAACAAATATTATAACATGTAAATATGATTGATCGTTAACTAAAAAATTAAATTTGAATATTTCGAACCAAACGACGTGGACATCGCATATAATAACTTCTGAAACCTCTTTGATAAAGGAAATTTATAACAAAACTTGAATCATATGCGATAAATGGTTAATAAATAGAGTTGTTTAAGGTAGTAATGCATCCTATTAGCAGCCAGTTAAAAGCGGAGTACCACAAGGGTCCCATCTTTTAATGAAATGAACAGATGCTTGTTTAACAAATAAAGATCTGAACAAATGTAAAGCTTTTTTTTAAAGGGAAAAGAAAAAGATGAATACTCATTGTCAAAACAAAATATCTCTTTTTCTTAGAGGATAAAACAGTAGAAAAATATTAGGTGTTTTTATTACAAATGATTTGAAGTCGAACAAACAATGTCCTGTAGCAGCTTTTAAAGCTAACCTAATACTGGGCCAAGAATCATTAATGCTTCTCTATACAACAGTTGTGATATCTCATCTGTAGTTCATATGTAAAAATAGACATAAAATTCTTTGAAAAATTACAAAGAAGAGCGACAGAACTGATAGATTACACTAGAACTGAAATAATCTTAAAGACAGATCAGACTTCTTCTTTCCATTTAAATGGAAGACAGATTGTCTTGAAATTCGTCATTTAAAGGGAGACTTAATTCAAGTCAATAGAACTTTAAATGATTTTGTTAACAAATGATATCAATTCGGCTTGTAGTAAAAAAAAACATACAAAAATCACTTGGCAAAAGACTGCTTCGAGAAATAAATCGCATATGCTCATTGAAAAATTTATTTTGACAAAGCAGTCTTTTGAATTATGAAAATCAAAGTGTGTCAAAGCCTTTCAGTTTGATAATCTTTTAAAGAATGACACACAAAAAGAAAAATTTTATTGTAAATTTTTTTTTTAACAAACCAGCCTGACTTTATAGTATTCGTAAATAATGGTGCTGGGTACCACTAGACCGCCAAATATTGATGTAGGCCGTTTTGATGACCACGAGTGAAAAATTATTTTTTTTCTAAAAAAAAAATGACTTTTCTTATACTCAATTCTTTTCTCTATCAAAATATAATATTTAAAATTTCTTAAGGGTTTATTTTCAAGATCCCCAACAGTAATAAATTAACCCTCTTTTGAAGCTATATAAATGGAATCTGTTTAACAAAAGTAAAAATTTATTTCTTAAAGGCAAAATTCATTTTTCTTTTAGAAATTCAAGAAAAAAAATTATTTTTGGCTTCCTGTTTGTAAAAATTCAAGTTATATGTGATCAGTCTTAATCAAAATTTAGATTAACTCATTTGAACAATATTCTCAAAGTATTATTTATCTGAAAATTTTTCACTACAAAATTAAAAAAAAATTATTCAATTCTAATTCTAAAAATAAAAATATTTTAATTACTGGATCCTACAATGATTTTTTTTTTTAAATTGAAAAACAATTTTGTCAAATGTATGCAATTAATTATGACAAACAGACAAAATAAAAGAGTTTTTCTAAAATTAAATTATCCAAATACAATAGTTGTCTTTTTAGGTTAGGGTATGTGAAAATTCTGTAAGCGATTAAACGCCATTAGGTCTAAACATGTTTTATAATAAAATAAATATATTTAACATTCTAGATAAATTTAAAAAATTTTTTTTTTTTTTGTGAATCATTGATTTTACTCAAAATTTTATATCTTTCTATGTGACACACTAATTAGTCAGATTTTCTAAATCTTAAATTAAATATGCTTTGCTGAGCCTATTTGTCTAGTCTTAGCAGTTTTTTTCTAAAAGGAAAAAAATAATATTTACATTTGAGGGCAAAGTCTTTGTCAACTTCGATGGCTGTCATCTCAACAATGTTCTCTCTTTCAAAAAATCGCGCATGAACTTGAGAAGGCTTTGGCAAGCTGCGTCCATAAATGAGGACTTCGTTGTCAGGATCAATTTTGTGGCAGCACTCCAATAGTACATCAAAATCTGGCGAGTATGTGACAAATATTCCATGAAAAGTGTCGTTTGATTTTACTTTGAGTAATACTGGACAACCAATGATTGTGTTGCTGGCCATGACAAACTTTGAATTTCGATAAATGCCCTGATTGACTTGGTTTTTAATCATTTTGCTCATTTTTAGATCCATTTTGGCCAAATTGGTCGAGTTTTCGATGTGATTGAGCACATTTTGAGACTTGGGAGCGGCTGCATAAGTAATGCCTGAGTTGGCATTGCTCTGAGCTACTTGGGCGTAGTTTTTGCTGTGTCTGTTGTTTGAATTTTGCGAGTAGCGCGGCTTGTTCTGTGAGTTCTGCGAGAATTTGTATCTAGATGAGCCAGATTGTTGGCTATTATTGGCGGAGCTTAGACTTGACGACATTTATGTATACAAAAAAGTTTTTTTTTTTGTTTATTATTCTCGTCTAAAAATAAAAATCAAAATGAATGTAACAAAAGAAGCTTAGGTGTAGACGCCTTGTTTGCAGACAATTAAATAATAACCAAATTTTTAAATAAATTTTAAATTTAAGATATGAAAAATGTTGATGATGGTTTACTTCTATTGTTTTTTTTTTTTCGTTCATGATGCTTACTCTATGTATGAATAAATCTCATCTTTTAATGCATTTATATTTAGTTCATTTTTAATTCTAATATTTTATGATTTTTTCTTATTTGAGATTTGAAAGCATCTGTGCACAAAATTAAAAATGTTAAGCTTGTTCTGCTTGATTCAATGTGTTAAACTTTGCCTTAACGCTCGCCGCAAACTTGTCTGCCAGGTTAAATATTGAATATTTTAATCAAGTCTTATCATAATCACAGCTTATTAGCACACTATTAAAATGCCTCATTAATTATACTAAAATTCTAAAATAATTTAAATTTTTTTTCTATAATAGAATATTTTATCTCATTTAATTAAATTAATTGAATTAAATAAAAAATGGCGATTTATTATTTTTGAATCAAAAAATTTTACTCTAATCAAAGTTTTTGATATGACTGATGCTATCTTTAAAATGTAGATAAACTTTTTTTAAATTTAAAAAAAATTTAATTTCTTATATTAATTTCGGATTTTCCAACTTATACTGTCACGGAAAAATTATATCAAAAATTTAAGAAATTAAAAAATTATATCACTAAACATTTTTAATTATGAAAAATTTAAAAAAAAAGGTCTAAAAAATTTTTTAAATAATTTTTTAATACATAAAATAATTTTTCTAATGTAAGTAAAAGACAAAAATAAAACATCAATAAGATTTTACTTGATTATTGATTTGTTTTACCAAAAAAAGAAAAGAAAATAAAGTTTTTATTTTTGGGAAAAAAGGTGCAACAAAGTTTGTTGCATTTAGTTGCAGAATTTTTTAAAATATATTTTCATTAAGGAAATTGTGTTTTATCAAAAAAGGAAAAATTTTTGTTCTTAGTGTTCTAGAAATTCACAAGACCAAAATAAATTAAAATTTTTTAAACTTGTCTAAATGACATATACTTTATTATATACATGTACATATATATTCTAGTATATTGAATCAACCCAGAATTGAATTTTTTTTAAAGGATTACAACAAAACAGATATTATAGAAAAAAAATAGACCTAAAAATACATAAGATCGGTATTGTGAATTTCAAAATCAACATGAACAAAAATTCATGCTTTTTTGATAAATTCAAATTTTCAAAAATTAAATATTTAAAAAAAAAATACTGCAACATTCTTAAATTTTATTTTTTTGTTGTGAGCTAAATCTACAGTTGTTTTAAAGTCGTAAAGTCGAGTAATTTTTTTTTTTAATTCTTTAGTCTTGACTTGAAAATTTATTCTTTAAAAATAAGTCTTTTGCCCTTCAATGAAGTAATTAAGACAGACTTTTGAATTTTTTGCATTTCAATCTAATAATTAAAGCGGTCATTTTTATTTCAAAGTCTTTGAAATTAATTTTTATTTAGAAAAAAAATTTAAGTCAAGTTAGTAATAGTAATAGTATTCTGCGATAACAGGCCATAGGCTTGTTACTGAGCCTGATTTGCATCAAGCTATAGCAGCTCTCTTTCTGAATTCTATTTGTCTAGCCTTGCTTTAAAGATGTTGACTGACTTAGACTCAACTACTGTTGATGTTGACTGACTAAATTGAATCTTTGCCGACAATTCTTGACCAGCTCTATATAAATGCGCATATTGTGACCTCTTGTTCCAAATGCTGAACTGTTCTGTGCTGAATCTACGCTGATGCAGTTGGCTGCAGCTCTGACGTCGATTTTGTATCTGTCGATACCTTTTACTATTTTAAACATTTGAATTAAGTCTCCTCTTTCTTGCCTCAAGGAAAGTCTAGTCAGCCCAATAGCCTTTAAACGCTCATCGTAGGCTTTGTCTTTTAACCTATGCGCCAATTTTAATGCACGTCTCTGAACTTTTTCCATTTTATTTATGTCCTTCAATAGATACGGTCTCCAGGCAGGTAAAGCGAATTCCAAATGGGGTCTCACAAATACTGTATAGATAATTTTCATTAACTCAGCGTTTAAATTACTAAAATTGCTTGCTAATGAGCCTAGAGTTCTATTCGCCTTGCCAACACAATAGTCAACTTAAGTTGCCCATTTGAGATCCTTTGTGACATGTATTCCGAGGTCTTTCACGCATTCGGCCGATCTGATCGGTTAAGGCTTCCATCCTCTTGCTTAAAGCTGTATTGATTGCGAGGGTTTCTACCGAAGTGGATAATCTCGCAATTGTCAAAGTTTAGGCTGATTCCCCATAGTTTACACCAATCGAGTAACCTATAAATATCATCCTGAAACTCGCTAATATCGTCGTCTTTTTTAATGACCGCGATAATTTTGCTATCATCAGCATAGAGCCTCATTTGATTTTTGAAAATAACCGGTAAGTCATTAATAAAGATTACGAACAACAAGGGACCTAGAATTGATCCTTGTGGGACGCCGCTGCTCACCTCA
>VANL01001155.1:0-16766 GCA_006352455.1 Brachionus sp. 'Tiscar' | reverse complement strand
TGAGATAAAAAAGCTTAAATAAGATATACTTTATATAAGGCTGTAAAGATTCAGACCCCCCCCTAGCCAAAAAAAAATTTTTGATCCCCCCTAAAATTTTGGCTAAACCTATATTTTCATATACGTAGAATCCAAAAATGAGGTCGAAATTCATATCTGGAGATAGTGTGGAAGTTTTGCATCGCGCGAACTTTATTTATGCCAACAATTAAAAGATCAGCTTTTTATTAAGACAATTTTTTTTTTACAAATCAATTGTCGATTTAATTAATTTTAAACATTTTTTTTCTCCTTGTGTACCATGGGGATATTTTTTTAAAATAATAATTATTAAGTGTTATCGTCTGCCTATATTTCTTATCAGTTTTTTTTCAATGATATTTGATTGATCATAGCTTTTTAAATTATTAAAATATAACAAATATGCAAAAGGTGTTTTATGCATAAATGACTCTATCAAAGCCATGTGATGAACAATTTATGGAGTGAGCATGATTTGAAAATTAATGGTGAGAAATAAGTTAAACTTATTTTTAAGTATATTCGATATGACAGGCATTGTGAATTTTTGAACAAAAAACAAAAGCAAAAATTTTATATTTGATTAAATTTTTGTTTTAAGTCTAAGAATTTTTTTGAAAAAAGAATCAGTTGATCTAAAGCATGTATCACCCAAAATTCTGTCTCTTCAAAAACTCTACAATTCTGCAAAATAAAATATGTAATAGAAAATCATTAAAATTATGTTGAAGAGTTTGGTATATTAATTAAACATATTTGTTTAACATCCAAGACGCAAAAGACACCTTGATTTGCATAAAAATTGAGCCTTTTTACAAATGCATCTATTCGTTAAACATTAGGTAGTGCACTTGCATTTAGCCATTCCTTGACCACCACCAATCGAGACGGCTTGCCTTACGCTCAATATTTATCATAACTTACCTTTAAATCAATTGAGCAATCCTTGACCAAATCAAAACTATTTCTTGCAAATAAGACATTCAAAAAACCTGCCTCACAAGCTAACTCAAAAAGTGATTTGTCATAATCTTTGTTGATTCCACGATATATTAGATTAGGAGCTTCTGTTAAGCCTTTATCCACGCCGGGTATGGGCATTATAACATAATGCCCAATTTTACCCTCTGGAATATCTTTTTTACTCCTGGTCAAGACTATTGTTTCATTATTTTAAATTCGGGAACAGAAAAAATAAAGCTTAAATTACAAAAAATGCAAAACAGGATTCTGAGAATAATAAAATTTTTTCCTCTTAAAACAAGAATTATATACCATGCATAGAGAGCTTAAAATAGAAAAAATTGAAGATAAATCAAGCCAACTTTTCATTAAATTTAAGAAAACGAGAGCCCAATATGAACTAATCGCAAAAGAAATCCAAGATTACCTCTCTAAAAGACCCAATGAATCAGAACAAAAATTCAGAACAGTTTTTGATAAGCTTCATTGATAAATTCCAAAAATATTCCTAACAGGCTGGCTGAAAAGAAAGCACTACGCCGTAGCACTAGCTGTCAAGAGGAACTGCTTCCTCTAAATTATATTTCAAATTAAAATTAATATATTTATTTGATAATCAACTGAATAAATGAAGTGTTAATCAGTCTCATGAGGCATGAACACTATCCTTTTGATTAACCTTAAAATTATAAAAATTATACTGAAACAAATTTGAATGATAATTAGTGTATGTCAGACTTGTTTTTAAGTCACAGTTTTAGGCTTTGTGAATTTTGTAACAAAAAAACAAATACAAAAATTTTAAATTGTAATAATTTTTTTCTCTTTGGTCTAAAACTGGTTCTGTAAAATGTATCATTTGATACATAACATGTATCACCTAAAATTTAATCTGTGCAAAATCTCTGCAATTAAATTTTAATGATTTTTTAATGCATATACTATTTTGCAGATTTGCATAGTTTTTGCAGAGATCAAATATCGGTGATACATGCCATGTATCACATGATACATTTTACAGAACCAGTTTTAGACCAAAGAGAAAAAAATTATTACAATTTAAAATTTTTGTATTTGTTTTTTTGTTCCAAAATTCACAAAGCCCAGTTTTAAGTCAAAGTTAATGACTCTGTTGCTAATTGAAATACGAGAATGTAATATTTCAAAATTATTTTGCCATTTTGACAATTATTAGCAATTTTTGACTTGACTTAAAAAAAAAAAAAAAATTTTTTAAGTCATTGACTTGACTTGACTTAAGACTTGTGACTTAAAAACAAGTTTGGTTTATGTATTGGATTCTAATTTTGTGAAAAACAGCTACCGTAGCGAGGCTAAAGCTAGAATTTTAAATCATCTTGAATTTAAAAAAAAAAAACATGATATATTATTATAAATTTTTGATTGATTTTTGAAATTTTAACATGTCGTTTTTATATAGATATCGATTTTAGTAAAAAATCAGTTCCTTTTTATACCAAACCTTAAAGACATTAATTTTTTATTTATGTAAAATTATGTAATTATGTAAAATAATTAACCGGTTATATTTTAATTAATTTTAAATTCTTTTTAAAAAACTAACAATTTAAAAATAAAAGTTAAAAATTTTACAAAATCTATTTATTTATTTAGAGAATTTTTTCCCATAATTAAAATCAAACAACTATTTTTTAATAACGTATGAGGTCCTTATTAATAATAAATTGCTTATATTATACATTTTGAAAAAATCAATCTTGTTTTTATTTTAAAGATGAAAGTCGTATTTTTATTATTTAATTTATTTCTTATAATTAATAGTGTAAGAGTTAGCTTGATCAAGTTTGCAGTTGGAACTGAGAATGGATTTGTAAAAATTTTCAATATTACAAACGAGATTTTTTCTTTAAATGATTCGACAAAAAAATATTCATCAATTCAATTAGTAAAAAGAAATTTTGTGGCTCTTGGTTCATTCAATGGAGAAATTGAAATTTTCTCTCTTCTAGAAAAAGAAAAAAAGGAAATTTCTTTAACTCATTCAAATTTAAAAATTACTTCCATTTTAGTGAATGAAAAATATTTGATTAGTGCATCAATTAATGGAAGTATTAAAATATGGAATATGACTGATTTTACTGAATTGAAATTTATTTCCAAAGCCCACAAGAATGGCTTAATTAAGTTGAAGAGTATTAAAACTTTTTCCAATAGTTTTATTTCAATTGGCGCTGATAGACACATAAACTTTTGGAATTTAACAAATCTTAGTTTGAGTGAAAGCTTTCCGTTTATTTGTTCAAATTTTAAAGATGGTGAAGTTCTAGATGAAAAATTGCTTGTATTTGCCTGCATTGAAAACACAAGAATACATTTTTGGAATGGCACAACATATTTTTTCCGATCACCACGCAATCAAACAACAAGCTTAATCAAATTGAATTCATCAAATTTATTAAGCGGTCTTGAAAATGGACAAATAAAAATATTTGATATTGAGAAAAAAAAATTTGTAAAGACAATTAATGCACACTCAAAAGATGTAAGATCAATGAAAATTTTTGAAGACATTTTAATAACAATTGGTGGTGATAGTACGGTCAAGTTGTGGAATACAACAAATTTAGATCTAATAAATTCATTTAATATTGAAAATCCATCATGTTTAGCAATCATAAATGAAGATTTCATATCTGAAGAAAAAACTAGTCAATTACAACTTTCAACAGCAGAATACTCTGAAAATTATACTGATAAAATGTCATCAATAAATTTTTTTTACATTAATAGTAACGATTTAAATAAATATCTAAACTTGATTGATTCAAAGATTGAATTAAATAATTGCCTCCTCAATTGTTCAAATAATGGAAGATGCAAATACATTTTAAATAAAAATTATTTAGAATGTGAATGCTTTGAAAATTTTATTGGATCATTTTGTCAAATAGATAAGAGATCATGCTCTTCTAGTCCATGTCTCAACAATGGAACATGCGTAAATGAATCAAATGGATTTAAATGCGATTGTGTTCAAGATCTCTATCATGGAAAATATTGTGAATACGAAATTGATTTATGTTCAAATGAGACTTGTTCTAACCATGGCATATGTGTGTTTAATCACAAACATGAAATTAATTGTAAATGTTTTTATCTGTACAGAGGTAAAAAATGTGAATTGGAATCAGAAGAAATTTTAATCAAAAGATTTGTCATAAAAACATCGGCGATAATTGCAATAATAATAATAATTGCATTCTTTTTTTTATTAATAGTTTGTGATTTGATTACAACATGGCAAGACAAGAATCGTAAGTCAAAAAAGAAGTCTCTCATTCAAAAACTCAAATATGTGAACTGAAAATTTTTAAAACAAAAATTTAAAAAATATTTTTATAAAAAAATTTCATCGACTTTTTAAAAATTAAAATGCATTTTTTGGTTTGTAAAATAACACATCAATTAATTTAATTGAAAACTTTATTTTCTTGTATTATTTAATTTAATATTTTAATGATAAAACAATAAGGTTATTTTATATTGTTAAATGTTCTACCGGCTTCGCCTTAGATTTACCTGAACCCTAGGTCTTTAATACTTTAGAATAACTTTAGTTGTTTCTATAAGCTTGAATACAACGCCAAAATCTTCTTAAAATATTAAAAATTTCAATTTTCTTTAAGAAATTCACTTTTTGTGAAAATTTTTATTTCAGTTTATTTTTCTTTTAGTTTCTTATTGTAGAATATTTTCTAGCTAAATAAATGCTTCAATTTTTCAAATTTACGAAAATTTATGAGGTTAATTTTTATGTTTAATATGTTTTTTCCTAGCATTTTAATATGAAAAAAAAAGAAATTGTATTTTATATTCAAGTATAATTATAGTTGAATTATACTTGAATATAAAATAAAAAAACATTTTTTGATTTTGATTAATTTTTTTTGATTTCCTATAAATAAAAAATGAATATATTTTAAATAAAATTGACGCAATAAATAAAATTGATTTTTTCTATTGATTATTATTAGTACACAATTTCTTGTTTTTTTCATATTAAAATGCTAGGAAAAAACATATTAAACATAAAAATTAACCTCATAAATTTTCGTAAATTTGAAAAATTGAAGCATTTATTTAGCTAGAAAATATTCTACAATAAGAAACTAAAAGAAAAATAATAATAATAATAATAATATAAAAATAAAATAATAATATAAAACAGTCACTCTTATGGATTAATCAGATCAGATTCTTCCCATCTGGGCTAAACCCATTTCATTAATACATACTCCACCACCTTTTTTTATTTAATTAATTGTCTTGACCTTAGTATTCATAGCCTTCAATATGAACCATTGAAGACTCATCGAACCAGATTTCTGTAATGAATAAAACATCGTATTTATTTGTATGAATAATCACTATTAATCAGGAACGATACTCGATACAGGTGTACAAATCTCACTATTGTGTTGTCCTCTTGTAGACAATTATTATAGAGAAACAAACTTGACCATAAAATTTTATTTAATAAATATTGTTAAAAAGGGATGAGGTATAATAAAACAAAAAAAAAAGAAAAAACTTAAAACATAAGTCTAAAATTATTTTTATATTTTGAATAAGAGAGAAATACCACATAAATTTTTGGATATTTATATAGAAAATAAAACATAAATTTGCAAGACAGTCGCCGCTCACTTTTATCATGACACTGTTATATCACAAGCCGGATATATCACTGAAAAATCAATTTCCCAAAATTTTCTAATCTAAATAAATGTAAATTTTGTTTTGAAAAAAAATTTTTCGTAAAAAATGGTCCTCCATAAAGAAAAAAAAATAATGTTAAAAAACAAATAAAAGAGAACAATGAAAACAGAAAAAAAAGACAAAAAATCAACCAAGACAAAAACATTGAACCCCTAGATAGCGGTATTATAAGAGCATTCAAGGCTTATTATCGAAAAGCCCTTGTTATCAAAATGATTCAACATTTCGATTTGAACAAAAATCAAAAAAAAGTTGATGTTAAAAAAGCGATTGATATGGTAGACCGTGCTTGGTGTAATGTTAGTCAATCAACCATAAAAAAATGTGGAAATATTCCGGTATTTTAACCGATAATCAAATTCGACTTTTAAATTTGGAAGACCAAAATAGCGAACTAACACTTGTATTTAGGAGTTGATGGGTCTTTTAAAAAATCTTAACCAAAGAGATTCTAACCTGGATGCCGAAGCATATGTGAATGTTGACTCAGATTGCTTAACTCTTAATTTCCCTACAGACGATGAGATATTGAACTCCGTATTAGAGTCAAACAATATCAGACCGCTAGGTGAGGTTGTCGAGGTTGAGGAGGACGAAGATGGTGAATGAAGAGCGTGAAAAAGTTTCATCTAGGGAAGGCTTGGGTGGTCTAGAAATAGGGATTAAATTCCTAGAGCAACTAGATTCAATGGATTCAGAAGATTTAAAACCAGTTAAGGCGGCTTTAGAAAAAGCAAAAGTTAGCGTATTGAATAATTTTAAACAAAAAAACATTTTAGATTTTATTATGGTATGAAAATTTTCCGTAAACAAAGTTTATTTTTGTATTAGTTAATTATTTCTTGTTAATAAATAAATATTTTATTATATCCCAATTTGTTTATATCACACAAATTTTCCTTGACGAAGTCGGTGATATAAACGCGCGGCGACTGTAGTTCCACAAATAAAAAATTTGAATAATGAGTCTAGGCTTGCAAATATGGGATTAGAAACTCTAAAAGAAAGGCGACAGCGTGGGGATTTGATACAATTTTATAAAATTCAAAACAAATTCAGTCAAATTAATTTGAATTATGAAACAGAGTTTTGTTCCTCAGTGAATAATGAAGGTTATGGTGGTATGAAGGTGGAGTTAGGCGAGCTAAGCATCTAATTCGCTTACAACTTACAAAATGTGAAGCAAGGTGAAACTTTCTATCGAACAGAAAAGTGTTACCAACGTCGGTTGTCTCAGCAAGCTCGATCAACCAGTTCAAAAACAGACTTGATAATGTCGGTAGACTCAAAACAAAAAAACAAACAGACTAAATAATTAAAATATTCAAAATTGAAAATTCATATTTATAATTTTTTAAGTGTATAATAAATTTTGCAGACTTTTAATTTTTGATTTATAAAATTAATTTTCATTGATTCAATTTTTATTTTAGTTTTTTTTTTCAAATCTTATTAAAATTTTCTTATAAAAATGTTCTAGTTTTCATTTCAAGTGAAGGATATTTCATCTAAAGCAACTATTATTTATTTTTAATAAAAACCGGTGACTTGTGGTCAAGACCCGGTCATCTAGACATTTTTTAAAGATTTCAAGGCAAGTCATTTGACTTAAAGTAAAAATAAAAAAATGGGCCAGCTTATTATTTGGCTTTGAGGAGTCATCAGATCTCAAAATTAAAAAAAGGTAAAATTTTGTTTTCTTGTATATAATTCAAGAATTGATACTATTTTTAACCTTGTTCACTCCTTGTGGAGCAAAGAGAGACGCTCCTCTCCCTTCTTAGTACCCTTTAAATTTTGTTATTGTTATTTTTTCTCAAATTTTAGATTTCTACATTAATTCTGAACATTTCTTACAGTCTAATTGGGTCGATCTATCTGAAGATATAAAAAATAAAAAAAAAATCTTAAAAAAATGACAATTAAATAAATTTATTTAACTAAAATTTAAATATTTAAAATATTGTAACAGTATAAAAATTTTAAAAAAATTGAAATTAGATTTTTTTAAAATTAAAATATCTTCATTTTTTTGAAAAATAGTCCTCCAATAAATGATTCAATGAATAATTGTAGAAACATTTATTTACCTACAATTACATAATAGTTTTAAGTCAGAAATAAAATTATATTCAAAGACTGTCTGCTATTTTCTAGTTTCTAAACAACTTGAAAATTGTTTACCTGTGTTTTTCAAAAAAAAAAAAAAAAAAAAGAAAAAATTTTGAATTATTTTATTCATTTGATTTAATAAAGGTAAAAAAAATATGAAAAAAACAGAAAATAATTACAGTGCTGTCAAAGCGCGTCAAAGCCGGAAGACGCGAAAAAGTCGACGCAGCTACAGTCCAAGTCAATTGCTCTCAGGGCTAAACAAAGCTTTAAATAAAGAAGTCGAGACTCCGGAGCAGTCTGAATACGACGATCCGGATCTAACTAAATTCATTGAAATATCAGACCTTGTTTGGGCTAAAAAGGATGCTAAATTAAAACAGATGGCTGACGTCAAACAGATTAATTTAAAAGTTCCTAATGAAAATACCAAAATTCCCGAGCGGTCAAGCTCTAACAAAGAGTCCCGGGCTAATCAACCTCTTCAAGACATTAGGCGATCTAATTCGGCCAACAACAAACCAGCCAACAAAGACCAAATAAAAAAAGAAAATTTAAAAATAATCAATGAAGTAAGCAAAAAACCTTCAAAAAATGAGAAAATAAAGCCCAAATTACAAGTGCCTCGGCTTTATGCCAATCAACCGCAAAAAATTGAGCAGCCCATGCCATTAATGACTGAATCAAAATCAATTGAACAAAAAGACAATTCACAATTTAATCAGGAGTACAAAATTTTAGTCAAAAAATTAAAAAAATATTTAATTATTTTCACTGTTTGTATTGTTCTATTCGTTATTATCGGAATTGTTTTATCAATAGTACTTTCTGTTGTAATAAATAGTAATAATTAATTTGTTTATTTTTATTCTATTTTCAGATAACTATTTCTAAAAATTAAGACTCTTGTTGGGTAAAAAAATGTTCTTCCAATTTCACAGATGATGGAAAAGGCCTTGTTCAAACAACCACATTTAAAATACAATCTAGTAAAGTGACCAGCTTGGAACAATCAACCATGTCTACATCAGTCAAATCAACCGTGTTTAGTACAGTACAGTCTACCATGTCAGAGATAGAAACAACTGTACAGAAGCTTTCAATCGCTTCGACTGAGACTAAAGCGGACAAAATATGTGATTATGGATTTAGTGGAACTGATTGTCAAGATGGTAAATTTAAATGACAGAATCAAAAAATAAATTTTTTTTTGTTTCGAGATTTTTTTCTCGTTTAGCAATAATTAAAGTCTGTAATAATTTTTGAGTTTATTAAGGTTTTTTATTAAAAAAGAAAATTATAGGATTAAATTGGCTTCAGTGTAATTCATCTTGACTTTAAAGTTAACAAATATTTTACCAAAAAAAACAAAATGAATTGAATAAATTCTGAATTAAAAGCCATAGGAGTTGATTTTTTTAAAATAGTGGAATTTTTATATCAATATTAAATGAATCATTTTATTTGTTTATAAGCTTTTTGTTTGTGCTATTGAATCCACCATAAGCCTATTTTTTAAACTATGAAAAATCAGACAAAATTATTTTTACCTAATTTTGATATATAATACATAATAGACTGAGAATATTTTGCTTCAAATCATATTCTAGGTAGACTAGAAATGAGCAAAAGTTTAAAGCAAAAGCTTCAATATTTAGGTCCTAAGAGATTTAGATATTTTCAAAATACAAAATTTTCTAAAAATTCAATAATTTTTTTTTAAATCAAGTTATTATTTAATATTAGGTATTTTTATAAAAAAATTTGTTCCATGTTGAATTATGTTTCAGTATTGTTTTAATTATATTTTATTTTTATGAATTTTGATTTATCAAAATAGAAAGAATTTTTGTTCTTTTGATTTTTGAAATACCTCAAAAACATTTGTTCTTTGGTATTTCTCTCAATAATCCCAACACTAATTTCAGCTAACTTAAATGTTTATGGTTTCATAGTGAAGTACTATAATCTCATGCATTTAGCAAATCGTTAATACTCAAAACCGTATTTATAAGTAACCATTTATCAATAAAATTAATTTATATAATTTCTATTTTGTGTTATAACCATGAACCACCTGATCTTAAAAGGTCTAGTAAACATGTACCGAAAAAAAATTAGAAAAAGGTGTATACGTTAAATAAAAAAATGAAATAAAACTAATTTAAATTTTTTTTTTTAATCATTGAAAAATAAAATTCACTTTTAATTTCTTTTTTACAAATTTTTAGAATTTAATATTTTATTCTTTTTCCGGAAAGTCTATTAAATCATATTTAGTACTTTTTAAAAATATTCATAACCATCAGATTTTAATTTTATAATTTTAAGTAAAGATATAATTTTTATCTAAATTAGAATGTGGCAAAAGTTTTGCTGAACCAAATGTAAAAATAGTGGGTGGAAACGAAGCAGTGCCAAAAAGCTGGCCTTGGACAGCGTTGATTTATTTTAAATACAGAACTGAGCAAAGCGGATCAATAGTGGTATATTATTGCGGTGGAACTCTAATTGACCGAGTTACGATTCTTACTGCAGGTCATTGCATCTTTGATTCAATTTTCTACATAGATAAGCAAATTGATGTTGTTCCTAACAAATATTTTCCAACTAAGGAATCAATGTACAAAGTGTATCTTGGAGTCCATGATCGAACTATGATTGATTTTGCACAAAATATTCAGCCAGCTATTGCACTTAATGTAGCAAAAATTATAAAAGTAAATTTTTTAAATTTAAATTTTTTTTTTTTTAATTTTGCAAAGCATGAAGAGTATAGTCCTGAACATGAATTAAATGATATAGCAATCTTAAAACTAGAGAGATACGTAGAACTAAATGAGAATATTCAAATAGCTTGTTTGCCTAGAACAAATCAAAAGTATCCTATTGATGTAGACATTCCGGCTTGGATTATGGGTTGGGGGGCTTTGTCATTTGGAGGTCAGGCTTCTTTTAAACTTAGAAATGTCAAAATTAACATATACGATGGAAGTTTTTGTTCAAATGTAATCAAAAATTATCAAAAAAATTGGAGTTCTCAAATTTGTGCCGGAGATATTACAGGAGGAAAAGATTCTTGTCAAGGAGACTCGGGCAATAGCTTGTTTGTGACTGATTTGGTTAATAATAAACAAAAATATGTTGCTGCCGGAATAGGTAAAATGAATTTTTTTTGTATTTAAAAAAAAAAAATTTTAATTTTTTATTTTTTCTATTAAAGTCTCTTATGGCGAAGGATGCGGTTTAATTAATAAACCAGGGTAATTTTTAAATTTTGCTAAAGAATTTAATTAATTTTTTTATTTAGGATTTATACTCGGATTAGTTTTTTTTTAAATTGGATAAAAAAGCACTCGGGTTAATTTATTTTTCTTTATTTATTTATAAATTTAAATATTTTGAAAACTATTCATTGTTAAACAGATTGAAAAAATAAAAGTCTTTTAAAAAGAATTTAACACAATTTTTTTATTACTTCATTTTCTTTTGATTTATAATAATCCGTTCTTGAATTATTCCTACCAATATGCATTACTTCACATTTTTCAGTGTTGAGATTCATCGACCATTCTCTACACCATTCGACAAAACTATTAATATCGTTTTTTAAGTGCTCTTTCTTTATCTTTTTATTTAATTCATTAAAAATACAATATATTTTAGAGTCATCCGCATACAGAGAGGATCTTCCTCTGAATATTTCTAGAAGGTTATATAAATAACAAAGAGAAGTGGACCAAGTACAGAACCCTGAGGATTTTAATCAGTTAATTAATTAGAAAAGTCAAATAAAATAAAATAAAATGAAACATTGAATGCCTTTTTTTTAGATTTTGAATTTTTTTAAATAAAAAAAAATTAATGCTTTGCCAAATTAGTTCGTAAATAAAATTTAGAAGGTACACTTTTTGAAAAATATTTTCTTTTATTTATTTTAACACCAGAAAGTCCGGCTGATTAATTACAAAAATTTCAAATTAAAATTTCAAGAATAATAAATAAAATCTATTTAAAAATTAACACTCAAAAACCGGTCTAGTTTTTTCGACTTTTCATGCAACATCTTTTCTTTGTTTTTAGTTAAATAAATTTTAATCAATATTGAAAATTTTTTTTTATCAAAATTTAATTTTTGTTGCAAAATATGCTTATTTTCATGGATTAAAAAAAAATTAGAAGAATAACACAAAGGGTCGAAAAAACCCCTCCGGATTTTGAGTGTTGAAAAAATTTTTCAAATTAATAAAATTTTATTTATAGTTTCTTTGAGTAATTTCTTAAAAATTTAGATAATATTCAAGTTTGAATTTTTTAAAAAGAGGTCTAAAAAACCCCTCGGGCTTTCTAGTGTTAAATTAAATTTTTATTAAAAGCACTAAAAATAAAATATTAAAAAATAATTTTTTAGACCTTATTTATTTTAAAATTATCTTTAAGATACTGAAGTGTTTATCTGAGCAATTTATTGAATATTAAATCGTTGACTGGTGAAAGACCAATGCATGCTCTGAAAAAATTCTCAATAGCGTTGCGCTGCTTTGAAAGCGAATTAACTGGCCGTCCCACACTCAAAGGCGCTTTAAGCATGTAGCTCAAAATTGACAAAATAGGATGAAAATTTTCATACACAGTCTGTCCTTCTTCTTTTACTTGAATTCTGGTCATAAGTTCGGTTAGAATTGCCAAATCGAGAATCAGCGGCGAAGCAAGCAACGAGTCTTCACAAGTGTTGTGAATCGAAATAGTCTTTCTACCACCCATGAATATTTCATTTTCATATTCATCCAAAGCTCGTTTACTGTCACCAACCGACGGCACATACTTAATCACAACCACATGATCTGGATGCTCCCCTTTTTTATACAAAATTGGATTAGAGTCGACCATATCGTCGACCACATTTGTTTTAGATATTTCCTTGCTTCTAAATTGACTTGGTGAGTTCAGGTTTAGACCGTCATTATTTCCCAAATGATTGTAACTAGTTATGCCCAAAGGTTTAATGCCAGCATTAACTAAAAAATCAACAAGAACACTTTTGAGTTTAGTTTGGCCAGATTTGAAATCATCGCCGCCAATGTAGACACTTTTTTTGTATGCCAAATCCAGCACACCAGGAACAAATGTATTTTGAGGACTACCATTAATAAATGGACAATTTTCTAGTATACTAGCAATGGCAAACATTGATGAAGCTGATATTTCATCGTGATTTTGCTCAATTGCATTGAGCAAATTATCCGATGTATCATTTACACCTTGGATCAAATCAGCAAATCTTTCTGTATTAGCTGTCCACAAAACAATAACTTTATCAAGATTGTTTGATTTTTTAAAATTTCTAATATTTTCTCTAATAACTTCAAGTTGGTCTTTTTTGTTTGTTTCCTTGATCAAGTTGTCGGCACGATTTTCTTGATTTGCCGCAATAAAATCCTTGTAGTAAATACTAGGCAATGGTTTGAGCTTGGCCATTTGATCGTAGACTTGTCGTTGAAGATCGGGCTCGAGGACCTGGGCCCGTTCCATAGACTCGGCCAAATTTTTCGAGCTAATGTCCCATCCACCAATTACCAAATCATTCGGGTCCACCATAGGCAAAAGTTTATTCAAAGGCACAAATACATCCTCTCCATTTTGGTCGACGCCTATTTTACTAGTCGATGCCAAAAGCAGCGAACCGTAATAATTGGCATGCTGTACACCTCTTCTAGTCTTCCAGCTTAGTTTGTTTTTGTTGGCAATTAGTGCAGCCGTCAGAGTCGATCCATTATTGCCGCCCCATCCGACTAGCATCAGTCCCACACGAGGCACTCTCAAGTCTGTTCTCAGCTGGTATTTTTTTAACTCACTAATCATGTCATATTGGTCCGGGCAAGAAGAGCTTTTCACGGCTTTGGTCAGCTCATGTGTGTAATTGGAGTACAAATAATTGTCTTTTACTTGTGAATTAGGAGAGTTAATGTACATGTTTGATTAAACTACTACTAGCAAAATATTGTAAATTGTAAATTAGACACAGCACAGATATTTATATGGTTTTTAAAATGATGGTTCGATAGTTAATTATTTTTAAAATATATTCAAGTCATTACTAGAACACGTTTTAAGAAGAAATAAAAGTGAAAAAAGCTTTTCACTTTTTATCTGTTTAATTAAAAACATACCTTTATTTATGATGATTTTATTTTTTTTTAAAGAATATGAGAAAATTTTTCAAAGATCATTAATTTATTTTGACTTGTTTAATAAGCCGTCAATATTATTTAATAATTTTTAATTTGATTGTAAAAAAATTTTTTTCTTAAAATTTTTTTTTGTTGGTGACAAATTGATTAGAAACTAATCTAGAGAAAATTTTTTATAAAATTATATAACTTATTTAATTCATTCATTTTTTTTTTAAACTTAAAAAATGCAATATTGCATTAGCAAAGCTTGAAAACTTTATAGCCATTTCTATGCTTATTTAGCCAAAAAAAAATTCTAGTGTATGCATTAGACTTTGATTTGTTATCAAATATTTTAATTGAAAAAAAAAATCTAGAAATAAAATAATAGTAATGCTTATTGAATAGAAAAATTACTCAGTCATCTCATTGCTTTTTTCTTATCAAATACACTTTTGCATTTAAAATTAAAAAAAAAACTATTTCTGATATTTTCTAGAACTATTTTTGATTGAAAGCTGAGCTATTATTTTATTTCTTTAAAAGTAAAAACGTCTTCAAAATAAAAAGTTAACTATTTAACAAAACCTTTACAATATCTATATACAACAAAAAAAAAAAAGATAAATGATGACAATAATTATTTTTTTTAAATTAAATCAAATAAATATACAGTAGTGATTTTACATTAGGATTTTCCATGTAAAATTGTTCACGCTATTAATTGCATTAACCCATTAAAATGTATTTTAGATTCTTTTTTTTTATCATATTTTACCAAAAGGACGGTTTGCACGTATTTTCACATCAAGATATTGACCTTATATGATTTTATTTTTTTTCCAAATTGTCTCATTCCGCACTCAAAGTAGGGAAACTTAAAAATACATTTTTTTTTAGCAAGAAAACCTCAAAGTACAAATTATTATTTAACTCTAAATAAAAATTTGCGTAATCTTAGTGTCAAACCACTCCTGTATAAAAAAATAAAGAAATTATTACTTCCTTAATTTAAAAGATAAGAAACATAAATAATAATTAAAAAATTGATATGTTAGAAAATAAAATAAGTTGGGAGAAACAAGTCTAAAACAAGTCATAGAATTACTTGGTCTTGGCATTTATTTGAGAAAGACTTATAAAAAATTTTGTTCCTAAAAATATTAAAAATAATTAATTATTATTTAACTCTAAATAAATGAGTTAAGTCGACATTTTTAACACACAAGAACTCTATTTTATTAGTACGGGTAAAAAAGGTCAATATCTTGATGTGAAAATACGTGCAAACCATCCTTTACCTGTATAATTTTGTATTTAATTAATTTTACGTAAAAAATAATTTAAAATTAAATTAATTAAAAAAAATTTTCAAAAATCAAAATCAGATTTTTTAACAAAATTTTATAAAAAACAGCATAATTTGAGAATTTTTGGCTTTTTTGAAGTAAACATAAATTTACGTAATATTTAGTTAATTTAACTTTTTTTATAATTCTTTTTTTTCGTAAAAATAAAGTAAAATTACCATATTTTACGTAAATTTACATATTTTTGCGTAATCCTAGTGTCAAACCACTCCTGTATAAAAAAATAAAGAAATTATTACTTCCTTAATTTAAAAGATAAGAAACATAAATAATAATTAAAAAATTGATATGTTAGAAAATAAAATAAGTTGGGAGAAACAAGTCTAAAACAAGTCATAGAATTACTTGGTCTTGGGATTTTTTTTTTTTTATTATTAAAATTAAAGTTAAAACTCAACTATATCTATCTAATAAATCAAAACTGACAACAACAAAGCTAAACACAAAATTAGAATTTACTTTAAAAAATTTTTGACTTTTAAACGGGCCATTAAAATCGATACCACAAATTTTCAATAAAATTCTCCAAATTTTTATTTTTTTCCCCAATTATTAAGATTATATATAAAAATGTCCAGTTGGAATGGAATGGATTCAATCGAACCGTAGAAAAGATAGACCCTTAAAAACTGCTGGAGCTGCTGTAAAGACAACCCAATGAAACCCAATCTTCAAGCGCTGTTCCAAAAGGCATTGAATCTGATGAGTCCGAGGAAGAAGAATATGTTCCAAAAAGAGTGAGAATTAAGTTAAACAATCAAGAGATTATTGATAAAGAAACAAAATCGTGTGATGTATGCGGTGCGCATATGAAGTAAAAACGTTACTTGGCTTGTCCAAACAAATGTGAAAACAAATAAAATAATAGTGGCGGAAGTATGAAAAAATTGTTTTTTTTTTTATTTTTATTGGCATTTTTATTAATTTGGTGTCAATTAAAAAATAAAAGTGTTTTTTTTTTAATTTTTATGTAATTTTTTATTTTTTGTGGTGTTTTTAATAAAATTGAGGAAAAAACTTAAAAATTTGGGGTATTTTATTGAAAATTTGTGGTATATTTTGCTAAGAACTTGTGAAAATTATGCCAGGGACTGGAAAATCGAGTTTAATGCCTCTAAATAGGCATCAATCATATTCGAAAAAACAGTACAAGTTTTAAAACAGAATTTAAATTAAATGGCTCTATAATTCCAAAAGTACAAAGTTTGATTTATCTTGGCCTACCCATTGGAAATCAAAAATCAATAAAGGATTTTGTTGAAAATAAGATGAAAAAAGTTGAAAAAAGATTTTACTCTCTAAATAGTATTGGATGCAAACCAAAATTAATGAACCCAGAAACTATAGCTTTCTTATACAAGCAGTT
>VANL01001154.1:0-16776 GCA_006352455.1 Brachionus sp. 'Tiscar' | reverse complement strand
GGTATTCTTACTATTTATGTTTATTTTAAATAAAAAATTGACACAAAATTAATATTATTATTTTTTTATTTTTTTTTTTTGGGTTTTTTATTTTTTCTGTGGAATTTTTACTAAAAAAATTGTGCACAAATATTTAGAGTCATTAATTTTTAAAAAAAGCTTAAAAAAAAAAATTTTTTTTTTAACATTTTATTTGAAACACGTAAAAAAACAAGGTAAAATATCAACACAGATCACAGAACTGAAGAAATTTACTGACCTTTTTTGTTACATTATTTAAACTTGAAAAAAAAAATCATTGGAACATTTTTTGAAAACTAGTTAATTTAAAAAAAAAAACTAAACAGCCTGGAAAATAGTACTAAAGAAGTAAAATATTTTAATATTAATTTTAAAAATAATCATAAACTTGTCATTTGAGTACGTTTAGTAAAAGACATATCTTTTTTTTTCCATTTTTCCATAAAATCGATCTTGAAAAAAAAATAAGATTTAGAAAAAATGAAATACAAAATCTTCATTTAGAAATTACCATTATTTTCCAGCCTGCATTGATCACAGTATTGGCAATAGCTTGCCGCACAAGAGTATTTATCACAAGCGTCGCATATAAGCATGGACATTATTTCATCTTCAGCCATAAGCTTTTCGACATCTTGTAACCTGCGTTTTGTCCTCGAAGGTGATTTTTTTCCGACTTTCTTTATTAAAGCTGATACAAGCGAGTCGCGTTCAGCTGATGAACTGAGATCATATTTTTTAATATTATCAGGATGGTCAGATTCACAAGTTACTAGTGCCAATGCAACCATAACTACTAAAATCGAAGTAAAATAGCTTCTCATTTTATGATTATTGATAGTTTCTCTCTGATTCAACTCTTTCGAATATCTACAACCAGATTTTCTATTTAAATAAGTAAAAATTAATTGCTTAGAGACACGAATGTTATATAAGAGATTATTATTATTATTATTGAGAATAGCCGATGGAATGCCAAAAATGAAATCTTAATTACTCGTCTCAGTAGAATATTAAATACAAAAAATCTATTTTTTTTTAATTCATCTAAATTTATACTGCTTACCTATCAAATAAATTAGAAACTAAAGACGGAATTTGTGATTATTGTCGAATTAGAAAAGCAAATATTTTCCATTGAGAAAATCTATTCCCAGCTCACAGCTTTATTTTAAATCTAAACGACAACAAAACCTTTTTAATCGAATTAAAATTCCAGTCACATTTTAAAAATATTAATTTTACTTATTATTTGCTTAAGCTTCTTAGTAATTTTTTCTATTTTGATTCGAATTCCGCTTACTCGAACTCATGATTAAGACAATTTATTTTTTATTTCATTTCCTTTTCTTATTTAAATGATATAATGTCCGTTAAAATAATATGATTTAGATAACAGAAATTAAACTATTATTAAAGATTAGTTTCCAATAGACTTTATTAAGCTTTTTAAATTAAAAAAAAATTCTAGAAGCATTTTAATTTTTAAATTTATTTCAAGAAAATTTTGAAAAGTATTTGTTCATTCTATTTAAATTAATTGTCTTTTTGACCTTTTTTTAAATGCATATTTAATAAAAATCAATTATAGCAGCTTAAAAATAATTTTAGAAAATTGCAATTGAAATTTTTTTCCATCGAAAATTCCAAATTGGACAGAAAGCTTATTAAAAATAAAGTTTTTTATTTGGAAAATTTTGAAAAATAAAATTTCTTTAAATTTAAATCTTCATTATTTTGGACAAAAAAAATTTATATGAAAAAAATAATGATTAAACAAATCAAATAAATATGAATACAAAAGATGCAAAATTATTTAAAATGAAACTGGGCAAAATTCTTGAAATGAAAAATTACAAAATTAAATAAAAATAAGAAAGAAAAATTTACATTTTTATGATTAAAAGTTGAACCCTGCCGTATAAAATTTGAAAAATTAATTATTAAACACTTGAGAATAAACAATTGAAAAAAGTGTAAATTAATTTTTTTCTGTGAAACAATTAGAATTACAGAATATTATATGAATGATATTTTTTTAATCAATAATATTTAAATTTAAAATTAACAGTCTTTTTAAATGATCAAAATAAAGATATGAATAATTTAGAAACTTAATAATAGAACATGATAAATTGATTCAATTGGGTTTTTAATTTTAAAATTTTCACAGTATTATTCTTAAAAATTCTTCAAAGTAAGCTTCTGATCGTAAATTAAGAACCCATTAATAATTTAGGAATTAAATTTACATCCAGCTACAATATAAAAAGACTATATATGATAATATGAGGTCAATTAATAACAAAATATTCTATCCATTTGTTCAAGTAATTGATAATTTTCAATAATTGATTTTTTTTTACATAAAACTTGAAAATTTGATATTTTTAGAAAACATAATCCTTTAAAAAAATTTTATTACTAGATAGCCTTAACACTAGAGAGTCCGAGAGTGTTAATCTCAAAGAAATAAAATTTTAAATAATTCCTCAAAAATAAATAAAAATAAACTTGTACTTAAAATTTTTTTTACTGATTTTTAATGAAATTTTGTAATTAATCAGCCAGGCATTCAAGTGTTAAAATAAAAATTTTCTGATCAATTTTAAAAAAAATTAAACATAAACATAAAATTTTATATTGCTTGTTAGTTCTAAATATTTCTATATTTTGAACTAACATATTAAAAAATTCTTAACTAACTCTACATGCCCTAAAGATATGTTTTAAGCTTTGGATCTAAATTAAAATCTAGTTTTTTTTTAGTTTAATGCAACACTCAAGTTTAAGATTTTTGGTGAAAAATAAATGTTTTTTTTAGTCTTTTAATGCATTTGATCCAGCGCTACAAAATAAATCTAAAGAAAAATTAGAAAAAGAATAATTTTATTTTTTATTTTTCACAAAAATCTCAAACTTGAATGCTGCATTAAAGAAAATAAATTAGAGTTAAATGTAGACCAAAGGCTTTGCTGTGTAAACAAATCGTTAGGACATGCCGTGCATATTAAGAATGTTACTGAAAAAATGAGCGATATGGTGCTTAATGCATGTACCAAAGTTGAATTTAGTTTTTTCAGTTTTTATTTAGTGAATTCAGGACAATATTTTGGCTTTTTATATATGAAAATTAAAATGTAAAAATTAATGATACAAGCTATATTTTTGTCAAAAATTAAAGATACAAAAATTTTATTTGAATCAAAAAAATAAAATAAATGATTCTAATTTTATCCATAAATGAAAACTAACACTAAATGTATTCTAAGTAGAAAACATGTAATTTTAAAAAAATTAAACTAATTTTAAATCTTTTTTTCATGGGTTTAAGTCATAATCTAGAAAAATTAAAAAAAAAAAAAACTTAAAAGGATTTAGAATATTTTTTAAAGTTAGAAATTAAATCAATTGAGTAGGGCTACAAAAAATATCAAAACAGTCTATTGCTTAAATTCAAAATTTAAAAAAAAAAATTAATGATGATTAAGTGAAAATTGAAAATTTTTAAAATAATAAAAAACAAAATTGTATTACATTCAATCAATCGTCTCTAGATCGTTTTAAGATCTTAATTTATACACAATTTTTTTTTGATTCTTTGACATTTCTAATTTTTTTTTCTTACATATTTGCAAAAATTAATCATTTTTGTTTGGATTTAGTCTACTTACGCCTTTTTGAATCATTATAAATTAAATGCATTGCAAGGATTATTTGGTTTTTTTTGTCATCACATTAATCCTTTTAATTAAGTTATTTCCTGCAAAAAAGGCAAAAGTTCCATTCAAAATTATTAAGAATACATACCCGAGACGTGTTAAATATCCGAGCCGGAATGTGTTTACTTCAAATGTTTGTTTTGCGTCAAGCGTTCAACAAGCAATTTTTTTTAAATTTTATTTAAGCCACTATTTTAGAAATTCGAAAAACTATTACATAATATTGTAAAAAAAATTTATAACTAGTACCTTTAAAAGTAAAACTCTAAACTAGACCCTAAATGTAATATTTCATAAAGTATCTTCTCAGACAACTAATAACCGAATATCCTAAAATCAAATTACCTTATTTTAAAAAAGCATTTTTCAATAAATCATAAATTAACAAAAAACTATGAGTTGCTCATTTATTAGCTAAGTTCATATTAAATTTAATTTTTTTAAATAATAAGAAAAACATTTTTTTATCAACGATTTAAAAGACTGCTATTTTTGAATTTTGTGTCCTTAATTAACTTTTGACTTAATAAATCGCATCAAACATAATGATTGTATCAAGTATTATGCAATTTATTATCAAAAAATTTAAGAATAGAAAATAATCAAGCATTTTTTTTTTATTTTTAGTATATTTTTATCTAAAATTAAATCTAAAATAAGAATGCTTATTAATTAAAAGATTAAAAAAATTTAATAGTCGGCCTCGTGTGGTTCTATTTTGCATCAATTACAATTATTTTTAAAAATTACAGCTCTCCCGTTATTGTCAATATAGCTAAAATTATTTTATTTATTATTATAAGAAAAAAAATAAAAGCACCAATTTGTAAATGTTTTTTTCTCTTCAATTTGATATATCACACTCTGCAAAAAAAAATATAATTATCTTTTAAAAATTTATAATCAAAAAACTTCCTCTAAAAATTAAAAAATAAAGTTTAGAAAATCGGGTAATCCAAAAAATTTAGCAATCATTACTACTTTTTTTCGCAACTTTATGATTAATTCTTAAAAATCTTCTAATTTTTAGTAAATTTTTCTCTTAAACTGCTAAATTTAAAAACTCTCCAACTCCTCATTTGGTCTCTAAATAACATTACCAAAAAATCTTTAATTTTGCAAAAAATGGGGAAATAAAATCTTTAATCGTAAATGAAGAGTAATATTAAAAATACTTAAAAATTAAAAGTTTCACCCGAAGTTCTGTATACCAAAGTTACAAAATGTTTCACTTCATTATTTTTAACTTAAATTAAATTCTAAATATAAAACATATATTTAAAATCATTTTAAATGAAGATTACTTCGTATTGTGAATTTCAGAAACAAAAAGAACAAAATTTTTTTCTTTTTTGTTAAATAAAAATTTACTAAAATGAAATATATTTTAAAAAAAATACTGCAACAAATTGCAACAAACTTTGTAACACCTTTTTTACCAAAGATAAAATTATACCAAGAATTTATTCTCTTAATCAATTTAAAGTCAACAATCAATTTAAATCTTATTGATGTTTTATTTTATGTCTTTTATTTACATCAGAAAAATTATTTTAGGTTAAAAAGGTTTAACAAAGTTTGTTGCACTATATTTTAGTATTTTTTTAAATATATTTTATTTTAGTAAATTTTAATTTATCAAAAAAGAAAGAATTTCAGTTCTTTTTGTTTTTGAATTTTACAATACCTGATTACTTAGTATTAAATAAAAATAAAACTCAATTTTAACTGAAAAAAAAATTTATTGATTAATATAAATATATTTAATTTAATTTGAATTTATTATCGATTTATTGTGATATTTATATTCACCAGAACTATGTGTTTGCCTAAATAGAATTTTTCAAATAACTTTTTTTAAAAAAATAGCTTTAATTTACTTAAAGCACCGTTTACAGTAAAGATCATCATCACAATCTGAGCATTTTATAGAAGCATCGTCATTGCATAGACAGCACCATAAATCTTCTTCATCATTTCGTTTTAATGAAAATTCAGCATCTTGTAGCATTTTTTTTACTAAGCTTTCATTTGAATTCGAATTTTTTTTTGCCGAAATTTCAAGATCTTGTTCTTTAGGAACATCGAAATTAAGATTTAAACCATTTTTTAAATTTTTAAGTCTTTCCTCCAGTTTTTCTAGTTCTCTTTTTTCATATTGTTCATAGTTTTGATCAATTTGAACCTAATGAAAAAAATTTTATCTAAATTTAATTAATTTTTTATAAAGCAAACTTCATCTGTTAATTTTGAAATTAAGTCTTCAGGTGTATTGACTAATTCTTTGCTTGGTAAATTAGAAAGTTTGGTGTATTTTTCGTCTCTGTCTTGTAGTTTATTAATTCTAGTCTCAAGATCACTGCAATCAGGAAGTGAGCCTAAAATAAAATACAAAAAATATTTTATTAAACTAGACCAGATAAAATATACGTTTAGGTTGATCATTTTTAAGCTTGCCAAGCCGCAATTCAATGTCTTTTTCCGGATTTTTTGTCTCAACAATTTTGCTTCTATTTTCCTCGACCATTTTTATGAAATTTTTAGGTGGTGAGAAATCTTTTATTTTGGAATTTTTATCAACCTCATTTTTCAATGAATCATGGCATTTTTGACAAACACTCAAAATTTGATCTCCCCTCTTTGGTACTTTAATTCGGCAATTCAAACATTTTGAGCAAAAACTAAAGCCACAATTTGGACATCCAAGCTGATTTAAAAATCTTAATTTTTTTTTCTATCTACTAAAATATATTTAATAATTGATTACTTCTTTTTTAAAAAATCGAAATTTTTCAGCACATCTATAGCATGACATTACTAGTAAATTTAATTAAATTCAAATAATGAATAAAAAAAATTTAATCTGAAATTTTATCATAATTTATTATTGGTCACGTGATTAAAAAATTATTCACAATTGATCCATGTACCTAGCTTAATGAATGACAAATATTTGAAAGCAAAAAAAAAAAAAAATCTTATTTCTCAAATTTTTTCTAGTTATCCTAAATGAATCCCGAAGTTGAAAATCAGATTCGGAACAATGTGAATTGGACCAATTTGCCAAACAGCATTAGGCAAGTAAAGCAAAAATTTTTAGCGACCATATTTTTTTTTGTTTAATAAAAAATAAACAACTTGTTCAAGTTAATTGGTAATTCCCAAAAAGAATATGAAAAATGTATTGTTAGTTATTGCATTAAAAATCAAGTACGCTTTAAAGAAAGCCTAGGTACTGCTTTAACAAAAATTAAGTTTTAAAATTTTTATTTTGATATTTTTCTTGATGTGTAGTAAAACAAATTCGCAAAGATGAAAAAAAATACTATGAAGATTTGCTGAGTTATAGCAAGGATAACTTTATGCTCTACCCGTACCATTTGAGCGATATATTTGTGCGGGGTCTTCGGATAACGCCGTTCAACTACTACTTGGATATGATGGCTCAATTGATGACATCTGAAAAGAGCTATGACACACTTCCGAACTTCACCGCTTTCGATTGTGTGCGTCTGCTAGGAGTAGGCCGAAACCAGTACATAGACATAATGAACAAGTACAGATCGTCCAATCGTTTGCGCACAATTGGCTTCTCTAGACGAAAGCCGATCAAGTCTCTGTTGCCTACTAGTCCATGTGATATACTGATTGAGCCGTGGTGGAGGCTCAACGCAGGCTGCATTACAGACGATGACGTGAAACTGCTTAATTTAGATGAAAAAAAATGTTTGGACAGTATTATCGATTATGAAAAGCCAATCGAAGCCGGCAAGCTAGACCATGAATCTGTGCATTTGTTGTATCGTAAAGGACTTGTTTACATAGATGTGCCTTTGGATAAAAATGATTGTGTTGATGTTCCACCATTGGAGAGCTTTGTAATGAACCGAATTACTGGCGACTACTTTGAGACTCTTTTGTACAAACTGTTTGTCTCAATAGATGAGCGAACTAGTCTCGGCGAATTGGCTATCCTTTTAGAAATCGATTTGGACCTAGTTCTAAATGCAGTTTCACTCTATTGTCGTCTCTCAATTGCCAAGAAACAACAACAAGTTGACGAGTCTGGTTTTGACCCAAGCTGGAAAGATTACAAGTCAAAATTTCAAAAACAAATAAAATCTGAGGAAAGCTTACTACAATGGAGTTCTAAAAAAAATGAAAATTTTTTCGAAGACGAAGATCTTAAATCTTCGGCTCTTAGTATAAATTTATCCGAGAGTCTTTCATTAAAAACTCCAAGTCCAAGAACAGAGAGCTCATTTTTGCTTCCATCTCCTTCGACAGAAAAGACCGATTGTGGCAAAAAAATTGCTTTTCTATTTGACTCGACTTTGACTGCTTTTTTAATGATGGGTAATTTATCATCAGGTCTAAAAAATCATGCAGTTACTTTGTTCGAAGTTGGTAAACTAACTGATCAATCATTAGATAATTTTATATGTGAATTGGAAAAAATATCTAATGATATTAGTGAAGGTGAAGCGCAACGGTACTTTGATCATGCTTTAATTTTTAAATCAACAATTCAGTTTTTGCGCTACAATACAGATTTAAAACTTTTTTCCAATTTGAAACAAAAAGAAAATGGTGAAAAAATTTATGTGGATGACGAACCACTTGGAGTTGATCTACTTAGATGTGAGAGTTTGGCCAGTTTAGATGAAGATTCAAGGCAAAGAATTTTGGCTAAAAATTACTCTATTATTTTCTCAATGGCACCGTATAGTAGCTCAGGCGAGGCTCATAGTTCACCGCCATTATGTACCGATAGTCCATTTCATTTTGGACCAGCAATTCCTGAAATGAATAGCTTTTGGTTCAAGTTTTATCTATACAAATTGATTGAAGATGGTCCAGTAAGCCTTTTTTTGCCCAAAGGCTATCGTTTGCAGCACTTGCCAAATATTTTTAAAAATTTTGAAAAATTTCTTATCTACACATGGAGTCATGATTCCATTGTGGCCACATATTCTAATCTACTCTTGGTCTTAAATGACTCGCTTATTCATAGTCCAATTTTGGTACAATGCTATTCGGAACATGAAGACGGATCTCAAACAATACACATTGCTTTCAACGACACTACACATCCATTATTTGAGCATCCATCTGTAAGAAAACTACACGAAAAGCTTGGTCTAAAACACTTTTGTGGATATATAACCTTGATTAACCCTTACGGTTTGGATGATAAAAATTTTGATGAATGGGTCTTTTTGGACCTAAGATATGGAATTCCTTTGTTTGATAACAAACTAAATTTGAATATACTAAGTCTTTTTAGGGAAAATAATCTCGGATGCTGGGAAAATTTGAATTCAATGATGGAAATTAGTCGTAAAGTGTCAACAGACCTAAGTGATTTTATTCAAAGTTATCAAACAATTGGATTAAATGAGAAAAAAAATTTAGCCGACAAGTCAGATGATTATTTTATTAATAGTTTGAATAGTAAAACATTTAAAAGCAAAAGACTAAATCATTCGGTTGTTTTGTTTCCTACACAGTGTATTTTATTCAATCAAGATATTAAGATTTTATAATTAAGTTGTTGATTAATATTATTTTATTTTTAGTTTATTTTTTAATTTAATTTAATAAATTCATCGTTATTTTATTTTTATTAAAAGCTTTTGATTAAATCTAATTTGAATTCTAAATACATTCTAGGACTTGAATCTTCTCCATCTTTACATCTTTCTTTCGAAATTTTGTCTTTGTTAGGATCTCCATTATCAGAGTCTTGGTCTGAATCATGTTCAGCATTATAATGATCTTCAAATTATTATTAAAAGTGATCATTATAGTCATAACCATTATAATCTTCAGCAGAGACTACTGAATAGGTTGCTCTTGTGGAATAGAAATAAAAGTTGTCAAAGAAATCTGTCTATTGGGTTTTATGATTGATCATAATCTAAATTTTTTTAAACATGCTTGCAGTATATCTCTTGCTGTAAATAAGAAATTGTTAAATTTTTTTTTCAACTTCTGTCAAAGTTCTTTTTCAAAAAATTTAGTCTACCTTAATATTGTTCAACTCTTTTATGATATTTTTCTAAAGAGACAATAATTAAACTGGCTAAAAGTTATTATTTTTCTATTTTTAAACTTTTTGAGTTCAAGTTTGAATCGAAAAACTTTAATGATGTTAATAGTTTTTTGGAAAAAAATGGATTATCAAAAATTACTTGGGAAATTTAAGTTTGTATTTAAGGAATAGTGCTAACCTGATTGAACCGATGGCAAAAACGAACAGTGGAGAAAAAAAAATTTGGATTTCCTATTCAAGATTGATAAAAAGCTTTGTGATCAAAAAATCAATGCTGAAATTTGCAACATTCAAGCTATCAATTTATAATAATATCAATTTGATCTTTATTGACTTTGTAAAAAAATTTAAAAAATTATATTTAAATTTGTCAATGTTTTTTTGTTTTGAAAATAATAATTAATTTTATTATAAAAAAAATCTTAATTTTAATTATTAAAAAATTTTATTAAATTTAAATAAATGAAGTGTTAATCAGTCGACTAGGATAAGGGCACTAGCCTGTTTATTAACCATGAAATTGAAATTGAATCATGGCTCAAAATAGTAAAATTTTTTAAAAGGAATTATCTAATTCAAGTCGAATTGGTATTTAATTTTTTTTTCAAAAAAAAAAACATTTTTGGTGGATCTAAAAAATCGCATTTAAAAAACCTAAATATATTTTTTAGCAAAAATAATTTTTTTTTTTTTTAACCTTGTTCGCTCCTTGTGGATCATAGGGGGGAGCTCATCTCCTTTCTAAGTACCTTTTTGAGCGAAGGCTCCGATTTGACACAGAGGTGACTGCATCGAGTTGATCATCTAAGCCGTAAAATCCCCAGTCGAAACTGGTCTCCCATTTTTTAATGAAAGGGTTTTAAAACATGCGCCCCGTACTACAGAGACATTCATAAGATTTTCTCTCCCCTTGCGGAGATCGAACCTTCGACCCTCTGCTTGAATGACTAACATGCAAACCTCTAGGCTATACGAGCAAAATGAATTAAAAATAAAATTTTTTTTTTAATTTTATAATTGATAGAATAAAAATTGCCAAGAACTTATAAAAAAATTGAGCAAAAAAAATTACTATAAAAACTCGAAAACATCCAATAGGCCTTTGAATGTATTTTTTAACAAGTTTTTTTTTTCTATTTAATAAAATTTTTATGGTTAAAAAAGCCTTCTAATTGATTTGATTGATACAACAATAAAATAAGATAAAATTAAGAATGCCTATTTTCAAACACTTCATTTGATAGTTAATCTTTTTATCTTTTTTAAAATTTGAAATATCTTTAATTTATTTTTTAACTTTTTATGATTTTGAAACAAAAAAAATTATTAATCAATTAACTTGCGTGAAATTTGATTTTTAAAATTAAAAAAACTCTTTTCGATAAAGATTCTTGAAAGTTAAAAAATAAATTAAAGATATTTCAAATTTTAAAAAAGATAAAAAAATTAACTTTCAATCGATTGAAGTTTTTGAAATTAGGCGTTCTTAATTTTATTTTATTGTTGTATTTTAAATTTGATTTGTAAAATTAATATTAGATCTGATCTGATTCATTTATTTAAAAAATTAAAGAAAATTTATGATCAGAACAAGGATAATTGTTTGGATCAGCAAAAAAATATTGATAGAAAAACCATTGATCATAGCCTATTGTACAATTAATTGACCATGTTCTCAGTTTTTTAATGAATTTTAGTTTTTTAACATAGGCCATATAATTCATTAAGCTTTGGTCTTTTCCTATGAAAATGCCTTTGTCATATAACTCATCATGAACCTGATAGAAAGCTGTCGAAGTACGCATCACCGCTTCATTGCTTCCAGCTATGAATGTTGCTTGAATTATATCACTAGCCGGATTTATTTCATTTTCATTGATATTATTTATTTGACCATATAAAATATTATCTTGTAATTTTTTGGTAAGTTTTTGAACAAAGTTTAGATCTGGCCAACGTTTAAGAACTTGTCCACGCCAAGCGCCAATATCTGTGTAAATAAAAAAATCTGATTTGAACGGATTTGAATTGACCACTGATTGCATAACATAATGTTTACAGTTCCAAACTGCGTATAAATTTGGATTATGAATTGATCTTTCGGGGTCTAAATTCCATTGTTTTGTTTTATAATTTTTTGTATAGCTTCGATTTCTCCATAATTCTACTTGATTTAGCAGATGCCACACATCATCGAACAAAACAAACTTAGCAATTACATGGTATTGTTGTGCCTCATTTTTCAAAAATTCATAGGATGAAGCATCGGTGTAGATTATAATAGGTACGGTTACACTTTGCATAAAAGTATTAGTCCATTTTTCATAATCACTGTTTTTGTGTTTGCTAAGAGGAAATTTAAAGTAAATAGCTATTATTGTCACAAAGCTAGTGATATTAAAGATAGAATATTTTTCTTTTTTGTTTATTAAAAATATAGCAGAATTAGGTAAAATAGAATGACTATTGGAAAAAAAAATTAGTAAAGAAAAAATAACTATTATAACTAAAATTGTTAGAAGTAAATATTTTTTCATTTTAAATATAAAATATTACTGTTCAGACGATATTTTTTCTTTTTAAAATTTTATTATGCCTAGCGAGTTTTATCAAAAATAGAGATAACCTTTTTTCTTTATTAATATTTATTTTAAAAACTAAAGCATATATAAAAATTCCATGACTTAATTATTTTTTAATTTTTATGCTTAAAACTCATTCTTAAATGATGGAGCCTAACTTAAAAATAAATATCTCAAATATTGTTTTTAATCTAAAATGATTATCACAGCATTTCTTTTGTTGTAAAATAATCTAAAAACTTGTATTTCTGACATAAAATTTTTGTTTTATCGAATTTCTTTATTTTTCAAATTCCAAAAAGAAAAAAATCTGAAAATATCTTGTTTAATCATATAACTAGTTTATAATTTATATATTTTTGTAGCAATTTACGATATGTCTTTCAATTCTTACTTTATATTTTAATAACAATTATTGTACAATTAGATTTAATTCTCAAATCAATAATTTTTAATCAATAAAACGTTTGAAACTCAAAATCAAAAATCAATTTGATTCATAAAGTGAATAACTATTATTAACAATACTAATAATCCTGGCACTACTAAAATAAAATAAATTTTGAGACACTTTTTTTTTCAAATGTTTAAAAAAGTAAATAAAATTAAATCTTTTAATAAAAATTTATTATTTTTAATTAATTATTTATTTATTTAAATAAAATTAACTCTCTCCTTCAAATTTATTTAAAATAAATGATAATTATGATATACTAACAACTTTACATATAAAACAGCAACAATTTAAGATAAATTTTTTCGAAAATGGTCATCAACATTCTCATGAATAAGTGCTCCAAAAGCAAACAAAAATTGGATTTTTGAATAATTCAACTAAATAACTCAATTTGAAGCTATTTGAGAAAAATGATGTTCCAAAAAATGTTAGGTTTATTGGTATAGCAGCAAAATCAATTTTAATACTAATTGAAGTCGAAACTTTTTAAATAAAATTTTTTTTAAGAGATTTTTTGGAGATAGAGTTATTTTAAGTGTTGGGTACCGTTAGTGGCGGCCATTAGATCGCCAAAAAATGGTGTTGTCCGTTTTTATGTCCGGGCGTGAAAAAAAGACTTTTAAATATGAAAATTTGTTAGGGAAAAGAATTAAATATAAGAAAAATCATTAAATTTTAGAGAAAACGGCCGACATCAACTTTTGGTGGTCTAGTGGCCGCCGCACACGGTACTCAACACTAGTAGTTATTTAAAGAGCTCAAATGATTGCATCCCAAAAAATATAAATGACAAATAAATGAAAAAAATATTGAAATTAAACAAATTAAATTGATAATTGTCAAGAAAAAATAATTTTCGAGATTTTCGAAAAATATTGCAAATCAATCTTGACTCTAATTTTTAAAATTTAACTAACCAAAAGTGTTCTAATATTTATATAAAAAATAAAATAAGCTCATAGCTGAAACACTTAATTGTAAAAGGGTTTAAGACGTTTATGAATCACAGTTATATTCAAGTTTTATTTTTTTATTTAAAGTGATTTGAATTGGCGTGTCTTTTCTTGAAAAAAAATTTAGAAATTTGTTTCATTTTTGAACCAACTTGAACCGGTTCAAATTCTTAAATAAATAAAAAAATTTATTCTTTTCAAAGTAATAAGCTACACATAAATATTTTGATGCATTTTAGACTCTGTGTTCATAAGACATATTTTCCAAATCTTTCAATTAGTACCACATAAATCTTTATTTTGATAATTAAATTTGTTTTTTTATCTTGAATATTAATTTGCATTAAATTTATCAATTAAATTAAGCAAAGTTAATTTTTTGTTAACCATAAAAAAAGTCCATATAGTTTTTTTTTTCAAATTCAAGAGAATTATGTTTTTCTGTTTTGAATTTTTGAATTTATTAAAAATAAAGTTCACTCTTGAGCTAAATGAACAAAACATGATGTACATTTTCACAATGACTCATCAATTTTAAATTAGAAATATTGCTTAACGCAGTTGTTTGCTTAAAGAAATGCGCGATTTTCTTTCATTAATTATTAGTGCTTAGAATAATATCCAAGACAACCAAGCCTACAGGGCTGATAATTGAGCGCCATAAAAACCAATTTATACTTTAATTATCCTAGCATAATTTGATTTATTTTGAATTTTTTTTCAGAATATTTGTTTATGGTCAAACATTTATCTTTTATTTAACTGAATAATTAGGCTTTTTTACCATATTAAGAAAATACAGATCAGCTTTAAAGCCTAATAATAAACAAAATTTTCTATTCAAAGGTTATATTTTATTTTTATTTTCTAAATATAATATTAGAATAAAAAAAACATTACAAAGCAGTTTTTTTCAAATATTGCAAAATTAAGGTAAAACTATATGTTGTTTTTGCCTGGAATGAGAGCTAATTAACGCTAGGAAAAAAATTCTTGAGTATATTACGCTCAGCACTCTTCAAATACATGATAAAATATTAGTAATTTTTTTCATTTCTAAACCAATAGTTTTTATAAAATCGATTTTTGTATAATTATGATAATTATTGAAATAAATAAAGCGTCTATTTTTTTTTTATAAAAACGGAACACTTTAAAAAATAAAATACAAGAAATTTTTTTATTTTTTTTTTTAGAAAGATAAATAGCTCAAAATGGTCAAAATTGTATTCTTTGATGTAAAGCCCTATGACAAAAAATTTTTAGAGCCACTAGTGGCTGAACTAAAAGAGCCAGTTGAAGTCAGTTACTTGGACTCAAAATTGAACAAAGATACAGTGGAATTGGCCAAAGATGCCGATATAATTTCCTTGTTTGTTCATGATAAAGTAGAAAAAGAAATGTTCGACAAGCTCAAATGTACCATGATTGCCTGCCGCTCAGCTGGCTTTGACTATGTTGATCTAACTGAATGTGCTGCACGCAAAATAAAAGTAGCTACAGTACCGTCTTATTCTCCGAGCTCGATTGCTGAATTTGCTGTCGGCTTGTCAATAAACTTGGCCAGAAATTTGAAAATGGCCTTTGAGCGATCTAAAAACGCCGATCTTAGCTTGACCAGCAAGCTCTTAGGCTTTGAAATGAAAGGAAAAACAGTGGGTGTATTTGGCACTGGTCGTATAGGAAAATTAGTATGTGAAATATTTCGAGGATTCAAAATGAATGTTATTGCTTTTGATGTTTATGAAGACAAAGAGTGGGCGGCTCAAAATCAAGTCGAATATGTTAAGACTAAAGATGAAATTTATGCCCGTTCGGACATTATCAGCTTGCATGCTCCACTAACCCAAGAAAATGTGCACATGATTAATTCAAAAGCTATTGATAAAATGAAAGCTGGTGTATTAATTGTTAACACTGGTCGAGGTGGACTCATCGACACCAAGGCTTTGATTGATGGAATAAAATCGAAAAAAATTGGCGGAGCTGCTTTGGATGTGTATGAAAAAGAAAATTTGTCTTTCGACCACGATTGGTTTTCTATTGAAGAAGGAATAATGCCTGACGAGGATTTGAGTGTGCTACTTGGTTTTCCGAATGTGTTGGTCACTGCTCATCAAGCCTACTTTACCCAAGAAGCTCTAAAAGAAATTGCCAATGTAACCATCAGTAATATCGCGGAATATTTGCAAAAAGCTAAAGAACAACCCGATCGTAGTTTTACTCTTAAGAATGCTCCAAGAGTTTAGATTTTCTTCCGCTAACTTTTAGATTTGGTTTATCTGCTCAAAATAACCAGTCAATTCAAGACAGTTTCAAAAAACTTTTAGAATTACTTAGATTATTTTCTAAATTAGTGTTATTTTTATTTCTTAGTCTTGTATGTTTAAAAATAAAAATTTAAAACAAATAATAAAATTTTTTTTTTCCCCTGTTTTTTAGGTTTCTAGGTTTGGTCTTCTTTCTTGTCTATTTTAATCCCTGACTCTTTTGATTCAAATAGTGAATAAATTCTTGCTGATTCATCTTCAGACATTCGAAGACGAATGTGAAACTCCAAGCATCATCCTGTAAATTGTTATGGTAAAAACATCTACCATATAGGAGAATTCTTCTGTCATAGACCAAGTCTCACAACCATATAAAAGTACTACTACACATTGAAAACTTTTGTTCCTAATTTATGTCTCACTCAAACATTGCGATAGAGACTTTATAGTCTTGCTTGTGGAATATGTGTTTGTTTGGCCACTTGTGTCTATAAATTGTGGTTTCTTTTAAAAATTTTGTGAGATTAGAGCTATTTAAAAATAACTTGAATACAAAAAATTTTTATTATTTATCATTCCTCAGATATGGATAAATAAATGATGTTATTTTTTTTTTTTTTTTTTTTTTGGGGGTTTTTTTTTTTTCAATTTTTTTTTTTTTTGGGAAAAAAAAAAAAAATGTTTGAATTAAACCGGGGGGGTTTGGGTTTGGGGGG
>VANL01001153.1:0-16779 GCA_006352455.1 Brachionus sp. 'Tiscar' | reverse complement strand
GATTTTTATGCTTTAATAAAAGAAAATATGCGATAAAAATTTTAAAAAAAAATCTTAACTTTTTATTTATTATGCTTCATTTTTTTGTTTTATGAATCAAAACCCCTCGTCCGATTTTAAACTCTCTTGGTAAAATTTGTGTAAAATATTATTTTTGGATGTGCCTAAAATGGCGAAAAAATTTTTGAATGAATTTTTCCTTAATTAGTTCAAAACACATGCAAAAATAATTAATTAGTAGTATTAATATAGGATATGTCTATCTACACTAGTTTACAAAATTGTTTAGCTTTATTAGCTGTAAGTCTTTGGCAGAGTCTGTCCTGTTTAAAGATTAATTAACTATTAAAGTACATGTAATAAAAAACCAATAAGCACTTCATTTATTTAATTTTATTAAATAATTGTAATAAAAAATAAAAAACTTATAAAAATTGATTTTAAGAAATTAATTTTAAAAAAGTAAAGCGCTGAAACCTTTAAATTAATTTTTTTGAATTTTTACAAAATTACAATATCTATTGATAATATTGAATAAAGAAAGCTTAAATGTTGTAAACTTCAAGATTGATCTCTTGGGTTTTGTGAAATTCAGTACAAAATGAAAATAAGAACAGAAAAAAATATAAAAAAATTGAATAACTTTTTTTCTAAAGGCTAAAAATTACTTATGTAAATGCAACATAGTGCAACTTACTAAGTTGCATCAATAGTTAGAGTATGCTAATGGTGTGCAAAATCTCTGCAAAATGCACTACAGCCAAATTTTTCCAAATTTAAATTGTGCTAAATTTGCAGTTTTACCAGAATGTTCTTAATAATGCAACTATGAATGTTGCACCATGTTGTATTTACAGAACTTGTTTTTAATCTTTAAAAAAAAAAGTTATAAGAATTTTAAACATTTTGTTTTGTTCTATTGTAATAAATTTCACAAAACCATCTCTTGATCATTAAGCTATTCAGTAATTTTGTAAAAAAAATTAAAAAAAAATTTTTTACCTTTGGCCATTTTTTGACATTGTCGCTTTTTCTTAAATTTTATTTTAAATTTTTATAATTAAATTCTTAAATTTTCAGACGAATTATTGAAAAAATAATTTTTTATATGCAAAAGATAACTTTCTATTAAGACTTCTATGCTAAAAAGCATATAAATCATATTTTTCTAGAAAATTATTGCTGCCATTATGGAATAATAAAAAATAATAACTTATAGCAAGTTTAATTATTGTGTCTTTTGAAAAATAAAACAAAAGAATGGAACAATAATCAAAATAAGGCAAAATAAATGCCTAAAAAAGTGTATTTTAACAGAAGCAGACAGATTGAAAAATCTACTGATACTGAAGTTTATTTTACAACTAATCTGATATTACAGACTAGCTTTTATTTAAAGTGAGTTTATTTATTATTTGCACATTAAGAGTATTCACTGATAAACTGTTTCATGGTATAACACAGAGGTTTGCTAAGAAATAGCATTTTCATGCCGGGTATATATAGGGCTCATCACTTTTCGTCAACTGATTTCTCTTTAACTATAAGTACAAAAATAAAATCTTTATTGAGTATTTTAATGCACGAGAGAGCAATTTTTAAGTCGATTTATTAATTAAGTTGTTATAAAAATGAATATTTTATCACTTAAATATTATTCTTAAGAGCTTGTTATTTCTTACTACACACTAAATGAGTGGACGGATTCATACTCATTACTAAAAAACTAAATTTGAATTTTTTAAAAAGTATTAAATTGATAGATTCGGTCCTTTGAGTTTTAAGAAGAACTTGGGTTTGCTTTAAATTAAAGGAAGAAATTTTTTACGTGAAAATATTAGTTAAAAATTAAGATTAAATTTTAAATAGGCGGTGGAAATTTTTCTTTGCGATATAAGACCGATAGAAAAAGATTTATCGTGGTCTGTCCAGTCAAGAGTATTCATAGGAGAAAAACTGCAAAAGCACAAAGAATTTATTGGAAAAATTCAGCTAGCTGCTGGTAACAAAAAAATTAAGTTTTTTTTTCCAAAAAACTTAAAGATTAAATTAAAGGTTTTACTTTATGGCTTCATCCAATAACTTCATACAAACATCTTAGAAGTCTAGATATGCTAGTCAGAGAAGACTCGATACAATCAGAGCTAGTAGAGAACAACTATGGAGTCAGATATCCAGCTCATTTAAAAAAACTAAGAAATTTATTTCAAGAAAATGGACTTTTTGTGCCCAAGATAGAAGACAATCTAGTCAAAATAAAAAATCAATCGAATGAATTCTACAAAATCCTCTACGATTTAGATAATTGTAAAGAAGAGGATTTTAAACCAGATTTTTCATTTTTGGACAAAATTTCTTACATTGAGAACATGGTCTATCTTAGCTATGTTCAAAATTCGATGGATAAAATTTATCTTCAATCAAAAAAATTTCACAGCAATTTACTAAGTTTAAATGACGACATTGAAAAATATATGAAAAGAATTAATAAATCAAAAGACAATTATAGGCTAAAAAATCGCAAAAAGGATGATGAGTCAGACAGTCCTGTTGTAGAGTTACAATTTGAAGAGAATGAAATTACTCAAGATATTTTGTTTTGGAAACGAACAATGTCATTAAGACAAAATTTAAACAAAAATGTAATAGAACATTTAAAGAGCATTTGTAAATCATTATATTGTATAGTTTTGAATAAATCGGAATATAATAGAGGCGAAATTTTGGAAGTTTCGGACGATGGTAGAGTAAAAGTATTTTTTGTTGACTTTGGTGATGTTGATTTGGTGTCTGTAGATGAAATTTTTCCAATATGTGCAAAATTTATTCGTCTTTTGCCATTCCAAGCAATCGAATGCTCAATTGACTGTATTAACCCACTCGAGTCAGATCTAAACAACAACTCCAATGCTTGGCCGAAAGAATCAATTGACTTTTTTGTTTCTCTTACTCGAGATAAAGAAGACATATTTTTTGATTTATATGCTCAGGTGTTAGACACATGTGACTCGTTCAAATACTCGATTAAACTTTATAGGAAAGCTTATCCGGAGAACATTGACTTGTCTTTTGAGATGGTCGCTAATGGTCACGCTAGACTAGATTGTATTCAAGAATCAAAATTATTTTTTATTGATATAAATTTAAACAATCAATTAAGTCAGCTTGCTAGACAATTTTTTAATTTATTTATTAAGTAGTTTATTTTTTATCTATTATTTGTTTAAATTATTAATTTTTTATTTCAGAGATTGTGATTTTGAAAAGCAGAACCGCTTTCTTGATGTGCTGAATTGTAAGTCAGCTATTATTCATATTATGAAGCAAGATGAGATTATTCAAAGTGGATTGTTACAAACTTTGATTCAAGGAATATTTTTGATCAGTAATTCAAAGGTAATCCGCAAAAATTTTTGCCTTTTTTAACTAAATTTTCATTTCTAAATCTAAATACATTATTATTTTTTTCTCGGACCAAAGATTTCTGGTTTGTAAAACTCGTTCACAAAGATAAAATATTAATTTGATCCCTTTTATTTTAATTTTGAAATTTTTAAAATTTCATTGACTACTCAAACAATGTGAAACATTTATTTTATGAATTGATTTGAAAGAAGAAATTATTAGAGAAGGATTATCAAAGCTTTAAAAGCAACTAATTTCGGTCAATAGTATCAATATTTTTTCGGAAATTGATAAAGAAAGAGTTTCATCAATAAAAATAAAATTTTCTATACATCACAAATAAAAACTTACTTGTATGCTTTTATTCATCTCATCTCATCTTCTTTTCTTTTCCTTTTTTAAGTTTCTTTGGAAAAGGAATAGAGATAATTTATTAGAAATATACTCCTAAATAAAATGTATAGTATAGTTGCAAAAATTTAGAAATTAATTATTCTATTTATCTAAAATTGCTTATTTATTGAATTTGACGAAGAATTGAGTGCATGAGAAAAAAAAACTAAAAATACTTCTACAATTTGATAGAGATCACAAACTCGGCATAAAAAATAATTAATTCTTAAATATTTATAATCAAAAAAATTCCTTTAAAAATTAAAAATTAAAAGTCTATTCAAAAGTTTAGAAATTCGGATAATCCAAAAGATAAAAAAGTTATATCAATCTTTTTTCTCACTTATATGATTAATTTTTTACATATCTCTAAATTTTGAATAAATTGTACTCTTAAACTGCTCATGATATTTTCAGATTGTGGGCAAAACTTCTTTATTTATAAGCCTTTTTATCTGAAAAATATGTGTTTGATAAAAAATTTCTATAATCAAGAAAAAAAAGTATTGAATAAAATTTTCAAAAAAATGAAAAGAGTAGTCTTCATTAAAAAAACACATTGATTTTTATCATCAGTTTTTTTTTTAAATTTTTTTAATAGAAAATTTATATTTGAAAACGTTTTTAGTTAAGATGCTTTTTTTCCTTTATTTAATTTAAATTAAAATGTATTTTTAATCAATTAATTGATTTAATTGCATGAACAAAGATAAGTCTATCTTTTACTCATGTCTCATAAAGAATTTTTCGAGGTTAAAAATTTTTAAATTTATTAAAAATCAAGTTTTATTATTTATTCATTAATTAAATAAAAAAAAATATGATGGAATAGATGAGTTTTTGAACTATCTTGATAATATCATATTGATTTGGTTAAATTCTTAGAAAAAGAACAATTTTGGACTGGTTCATGTCATCAGCTAATAATTTAATGAGTGAAAAAGTTTTCTTTTTATTTTTTATTGTTTAATTTTATTGTTTTTTTAAAGAAATTATTTATTTTAATAAATTATTTACTGCAAAGGTTTATAAAGAGTGCAGGTTAATTAGGATAAATCTTCACTCTAGAATTACCAAAAATATCATGAAAAATTCTATCTTATTTTTTTGAAATTTTCAATTTGATTAGATAAAGTCAAATTGTCTTAAACTCAATCAATTACTAATATTTAATTTAAAGTCGTTTAAAAATCTTTTAGTATCTAAATAATTTTTTTAATATGAATAAAAATCTCAATTATTTTTATTTAATTTAATTTCAGTTATTAAAAATTAAAAAAATTCATTTTTTAATTATTTTTCAATTACCTAAAAGCATTTTAAAAAATTCTAATTATAAATTTTTACTAAGCAAACGCTATTGATTCTGATGTTCATCCGCAAATTGATTCTAATGAAGAAAGGCGAAAATAGTGAGCTGATGAGAATTTTTATTGACTATAAGGGTATTGCCAAAATGCTTTGCATCATCGCTCAAAATAAATTAGTAATAAAACAAATTAATCTTAACTAAATAAAACTTAAAATTATTCAAAAAAAAAGGAAATTGTCGATTTTTGTCTCAATTTTCTTAAAGAATTGACGTGCATATCAAACGAATTAAACAATTTTCTAATTGATAATTCAAATTATATAACATCAATTTTTGATTTGATTGAAATATTCAAAAACGATTCTGTAAAAATAGAAAAATGTTTTGAACTTATTCAAAATTTGATTGATATATTCAATGAAGAAACAAAATTTACTTCAAATACCGTTGCATATTTTTCAAATCTGGTTGAGAGGTTTTTTATCTAAAAAAAAAAAATCTGTTAATAAAATTTAATTTTTAAGTGTCAAGTTTAGTCTAAGTGAACACTTAATTGAGAAATTAAATTTATTTTTTGACGAATTTGCCAGAAAAAAAATCAGTTATGAAAATGACCAGCTTTCCGATAGATCATTTGAGTCAGAATCAGAAATTGAAACACCTCAAGATCAGGAACATCTGCCATTTAATCTGGATGAGAATGATTCAAGCTATAATGAAATAGAAGAAGAATTTCTGACGGCATTCAAGAATATGATTTTAGCTATGAAGCCAACATCCTCCTATGCTACTAATGATATTCCGAGTATTGATTGGGAGCCCAAAAAGTAAAAATAATTATAAATAATTATCTTTGTCTAAATCATTTTGATGTTTTGTTTAATTTAGAGATTATATTTATCCAAAATGTAGCTGGGATCAAGACAGTGATTTTATTTACTTTAAAGTATTGCTAAAGAATATTAAAGATCTTGAAATCAATTGTGCTGCAAATACTTTATCATTCAGGTACATAGGATTAAAATTTTTATAAAAAAAAGAAGAGAAAAAATTTTAAATAAAGGTGCACTATTGATGATAAAAAGTATGGTCTTGATTTAGAACTTTTTTCAGAAATTGAAAATAATGTTCAGTCACTGAACGAAAACAATTTTTTAAAGATTAAAATAAAAAAAAAATATTCTGGCACTTGGATACGACTTTTGAGCTCTGAGATTAAAGTAATTTTATTCTATTCTTAAATTGTATTTTTGAGTTGTTTTTTTTTAAGCCAAAATTCATTAAATCAGAATACAACAATATGGATTATTCAAGTGAAAGTGATACTGATAAGAGTAAGTTTAGGAAATAAATGGAAAAATTATTTTTAATTTCTTTTCTAGAAAAAAAATTCACAGAATATTTCAATTTAAAAGCTGATAAAAAGGTTGTAAAATGTCTTCCTGAGTCCCTTGACACATCGGCTTCAGACTCGGAATCTGACTTTGACGATCATAACACTGATATGAAAGAACTAAACGACTACAAATTTTAATCATACTTTGTTATTTAATATTTTAATTTTGTTTGTATACGACTAAAAAGCCTTTTTTTTTTTCTAATTTTAAAATTGACTAAATAATTAGAGTGAATTTTGTTTATTCCATATTTAATTCCACGTTCTTTAATTGTTATTTGATTCACAAAATTAATTTAATAATAAAAATATTCTCTTGTAATAAAAATTTTGATTTAAGTTTTGAAAATTAAAGAAAATTGTTTTGCAACTATTTATTTTTTTGTACCTTAAAATTAACTTTTCAAATGATAATTTTTATTTTAAATAATTTTGAAAATGAGTTTTAGTCTAAATGAAATATTCGGAAATAGTTTAAATGGAAACGAATATTTGATAAGTAATGATAAAAAAATTACATTTTTCCAAAGAAAATCATCTTCTCTAGTCTCATTTAAAGAAGCTTTTAGAGTAATTGAAAAAAAAAAGATTTAAACATAAATATTTATTTGTCTAATTTTAGACAATCTTCTTACCCGAAGGGTATCCAAACTCAGTCAGCGAAGACTATGCTGCCTATCAGACATGGGACACTATTCAAGTATCTAAATATTATATAATGTGAATTTAAATATAGCATAGTTCAAAAAGGCTTTTTGTAGTTCAATATCTGGGGCTCTAGCTGCAAAAGCTATTTTCGAAAGCATCGGTGTAGGTGACCAAACTGCCACTGCCTACGGAGCCACAATTACTTGGCTTATAAAGGGTGGGGAAATTTCTTCTTTTCAAGTAATAAAGTATAAAATTTGCTAAAAATAAAGATGGAACTGGCATGGCAGGAAGGATTGTATTCGCATGGTATCAAGGTTCTTTTCTGGATAGCAATTCAAAAATGTGGAGACTTTACGCAGACATTTTGAATGATTTTTCTTTTTTCATTGATTTGATTACACCTTATTTTGCTAAATCATATTCAATTTATTTCATATCATTTTCTGGTTTATTGAGAGTAAATTATTTAAAAAATAAAACTAAAATTTTTAAATAAAAAATTAGTCAATTGTTGGCATTGCAGGCGGTGCAACGCGTTCAGCATTAACACAGCATCAAGCTAGACAAAACAATCTTGCTGATGTGAGTGCCAAAGACAATAGTCAAGTAACGATAAAAATTTTTTTTGCTAATTTGAGACTTTATTTTTTTTAATTCTAGGAAACTCTGGTAAATTTAGTGGCTTTGATATTTAACATGATTATTTTAAGTTATGTTCAAAATTCAATCTAGTAAATATTAGAAGGGTCAATTTTTTTAAGCTAATTTAAAATATTGATTATTTTAGTTTAATTTGGATATTGTTTTGTGTTTTTGTCATGGGACATTTATTCTCAAATTACAGAGCCGTAAAAGCTGTGATAATTAAAACGTTTAATCGAAATAGATTAAGAATAGTTTTTCAAGAGTATTTAAGAATAGGAAAGCTGCTCGATCCGATTGAGGTGAATAAAATGGAGCCAGTTTTGACAACATCCAGAGGCTTTTTCAGTATTGATCTAGGCGCTAATTTTTCAAAATTGGTTCATGTTAGTTCTGACTTTGAGGAAAAACTTGGAAAAAATTTATATTGGATTCAGTTTGATTTAAGAAGTAAAGAAAATAATTTATTTATTTAAAACATAGTAAATTATATTTTAATTAGAAAAAAAATGCTATGTTATACTTAATGAGCATGTTTCAGATAGAGATTTGGTAAAATGTATTCTTCAGATTGAAATTGTGAATTTTGTAATTGAAAATACGGGACTTGATGCATACAAAAATTTAGAAAAGGCGCTAAAATCTAAAGACAGTTGTAAAATAGAGAACGAATCTTTTAAAAATGTCGAGGAATTTTTTTCGGACTTTTTGGTTCATTCAGAAAAAATCGGATGGTCTTATGCATACACTCAATTTTCACCTGGCCAGTTCAAATATAATTTTAGAAAAAACAATTAAATAATTTAATTTTAAACATAAATTATTTTTACTTTAAAATAAAAGCATCAAAATAACGTTAAAAAAAATCCAAAACCTTTTAATTTACATTGTATTTAAGAAGTTGACAAGAAAAAGGTTTAATTTTATCAATAAAAAATATTTTTAGATAATTTTTTGGATTAATCATTTTATTTTTGTTATTTAAATTTGATATTTATTTTTTTAATGATTCTACAGACAATTACAGTATGATTAATTGAATAATTGATATATCATCCAGATTTTATTTGAGAAAAAGAAAGCTGATAGATTCACTTCAAACACAATAAAAAATTAACTAATTATTAAATAAGAATTAATTTATTAAAATTGAAAAAAAAAACTAAATATTAAATTTCAATTTATTAATTTAATATTGATATTTTTTCATAAGAGCAAGTTTTTTTCTAATTTTAATTTAAGTATTATTTTACGATCGCTTGTCAAGGTTTCCAAAATGTTTAAAATCCAAATTATTTCGAAAAATTTAATTCATTTGCAGATCTGATTTTTAGAAATAATTTTCTGCTTAATAACAATTCTGGATTAACGATAAACGCCCAAAACACATTTATCAAATTTTTTATCAATTTTGATCACTAAATTTAATATTAATTTAGATTATTAAAAATTTAAATCTAGACGTAAATGAATCTTTGTTTTTTTATTTTTAGATTGGGAAAAAAATATTTTTTTATTTTCTCTTTTATTTTAAAAAGTGGAAAATTTTGTTCGATTTTTTTATAAAATTGATAAATGTGTCAATGAAAAAAATTGTTTAAAAAAAAAAACTAGTAATGATTTTACATATCGAATAATGGCATTTCATGATTTTGAGTCAACTTAGTATGATTAAGAAAAAAGTATTTAATTGATTGTTTAAATTGAAAATATCGAAAATTTTAGTTTGCATGTTTTTTTTAAAGTATTTTCTATACATAAAGGGTTCAAAATGTTTCTTTTGAATAATTTTTGTTAAAGACATTTACAGATCTTATCTAATTATTTAATAAAAGTCAATATTTGTTTCGTTTTTTACTAAAAATGTCTGATAATTATTCTAATTTCTAAAGTTTCTGGCATTTATGTAAGAAAAATAAGATTAAATTAAAAAAAAAATTTTGTTTAAATTTAGATTTATATTGAGGCGTTTTTTTTTAAAACAATTGTCTTTAAATAATCAAATTTAGAATATTGCTTTTAAAAAAATCTTAGCTAATTTGATTAAATGAATATTAAGAATATATAAAAGGAATAATTCTGAAAAAAAAGCAGGCTTTTTATTTTTTGAAATTAAATTTTTTTTTTTACTTTTAAAATTTTATTTTAAATAAAAATTTATCTTTACACCGAAATATGAAAACCTAATTTTAAGCTAGTGTCAAAGTATTCTAAAAATAATTTTGTTTTCATAATGGAACTGTTCAGTATATAAAATTTATTTTACCATTGTGCAAAATAATCTCAAAATTATTAACGACTTAATTCGACTTAAAAATAACATAAAATTAAATCAATTTAGCAATCATTATTTTCTGGTGTTGTTTCCTGAATTAAATAATTCGAATTCTTGAACACAAAACCGGAAAATGAGTGAAATTTAGTTTGAATAATGCCAAAATAGTGACAGATAGCCGGTTGAATTTTTAAGGAAATATGAAATTAATAACAGTCGATTAGGATATTTTTAATGATATCGCTACTCTAATGAATTCTTCTGGAGAAAAAGGCATTTTAATTTATCATTTTTTACTAATCTTTATCATGTGCCACTTTAAATCCTTAAAGAATATGATTATCATATAAATATTTTAATAAAAAAATCTTCTTTTTTTTTAGATTTTTAATTTAAAGATAAAAGGATTTTGTCTGCACCTGTAGTTATATTGAAAATAAGCAAAAATTTTTTGATGAAACATGAGGATTTTTTATCTTGTACTGGCTTTTTTGATAATGATCCAAGCAAACGTGAATGCTGATTTGTTGAGTTATTTGTTTCCAAGCGCATTGGCCTTGCCAAAAACTTGGCTCGAAATTTACAAGGAAAACATGATGGACAATGAGTTAAAGGCTAATTTGTTCAAGTATTTGAAGGCAAAAAAGCATTCGATGATAATTGGCAAACGCAACTCGTTAAAAAAAAAAACAACTAATTTTATACACCATAAAGTTGATCACAATATTCAGTATCAAATTGATTAGTTTAAATTTTTTTAAAATAAAATATAATTTCTTCGTACTTGATACTTTTTTTTCAGTATTTTAATATTTGATTAATAAATTATTTCTAAATGAAAATTTATAAGACAAAAAATTTTTGTATTAAAAAAATAACTAAATTTAGAGAATAATTTTGCATTTTTTTTAAAATTATTTCAATTAAAAAATGAGTGAAAATCGGTTTAAGTTGATGTATTCTGAAGATCGAGGCAAAGCCGATCTAATCAAACTTATATTAGCTTATTTAAATCAGTCATATGAAGATTTTAAAATTAAACCTTCCGAATGGCATTATTATAAGTCATTTATGCCATTCGAGCAACTACCTGTTTTAATTATAGATGACAAAATTCGTATAGCTCAAGCGACCACTATCGGCAGATTTTTGGCAAAAAAATTCAATTTACACGGAACGAATGACATCGAGTCAACTTTGTGTGACATGGTCGTTGAGCAAATAAGAGAGTGTGGAGACTTTGCCTCTCAGATTATTCAAGAAGTAGATTCGAACAGAAAAAAACTTCTTAATCAAAAATATTTGTCTGAAATTTTGCCAAAAACACTGAGCGAATTCGAAAAAATGCTTAATTTAAATGGAAATGATTGTATTGTTGGAAATCAATTGACTTGGGCAGATCTGGCTTTGGCTAATAGTCTCACATGGCTGGATGAATTTAGCTTTCAGCTCCTTCGTGATTACCCCCTAGTCAAAAAGCACAATCAATTCATTTTGAGTATACCATGTGTAAATGAATGGTTCAGATCTCAGAAACCTTTGAGTGTGTATAAAAAAGCCTAATTTCGAAATCTTTTTTAATAAATTATTTTCAAATATAATTTTTTTTTTAAAGAAAATAAAATTATTTTAATATAAAAAAATTATTATAAAAAAAAAAGAATATTTTGGAAGGGGTTATGAAGATTAAATAATTCAAGAAATAAATTTATGGATAAATTATAAATTTTAGAAAGTTTCAAAAATAATTTAGTTTTGGACCATGTTATTATTAAATTTCAAATTAATCATTCTTTTTGTTATCTTAAGTTTAAAATTAATAGATGCCCGTAAGTTTTAGGAAAAAAAATTATCAAAATTTAAAAATTTTTTAGTTAATGACGAGCATAGACTCAATGAGTATTTATTCTCTTCGAATAGCTCTAATCGGTATAATCCGAATATCAGACCTATAGTAAAAAGTGACAGCCATTTGATTGTTGATGCTCGGCTGGGTATTAAGCGTTTATTTGAAATGGACGAGAGCAACCATCGCGTAGTCCTTTTTGCGGTTCTCTTTCAGGTAATAAAATAAGAAGATTTTTGATTTTTTTTTTTATTGAAAAAATTTAGAAATGGAAAGATGATTTTTTAACTTGGAAACCAGCAGATTTTGGTGGAATTGAATTTACATATGCTGATTACTCAAAAATATGGACACCTAATTTTAAGCTTGTGTCAAAGTATTCTAAAAATTTCTAAAAAATATCAAATGAAAATAAATTTAATTCAAGTTTTGATGATACAAGCCCAAGTGACAAGAGCAAAGATGAGTTATATGGAAGTTTTCCAGTTAAACTATATCACAATGGAACTGTTCAGTTTTCACCAGCAGTACATTTGACCAGCGAATGTTTGATTAATTACGGAAAATTTCCTTTGGACGTTCAAGCTTGTTCTTTTGAATTTCAAATGCCGTATACTGGTGAACAAATAAAACTCAACATAAATGTGTATTATACTAATGACGAAAATAGAAAATACGAGCATATGTGGGATATCGATGATTTTAAAGTAATAGCAACAAACGAAAAAGGCCAAAAGACATCAGCTATTATTCAATTTTTGTTTAGAAGAAAATATAAAAATTTCCTATATATATTACCATCTTATTTTGTCTACGTTCTAACCCTTTTGATGTTCATGCTGCCCCAAGAATCAAATCAAAGAATTCTAATAGGTAAATTAATTTTTTTAAATAAGTTTATTAAAAATAAACTAAATAAAGGCTCAACTTGTTTGATAATTTCATGTCTGTTGAGTTATTTTATGTCCAATACAGTGCCTAATCATGAAATAAGTGCTTGGCCATTGCTGGGAAAACTGTTCTTATTTAATATTGTATTATTGACTTTTTCTATTTTGTTCTCAGCATTTGTTATCAATATTTCAAGAGGCAATCATACAAAAAATGTTCCGAGTTGGTTACGAAAAGTGAGTTTTTTTTATTTCTTTTTAATCTTATTCTTTTTTGTCAAGCTTACTCTGAATATTTTGGCAAGAGTTTTTTGTGTTCAAACAATTGCTTACACTGTCCTAAACTCATATGCATTCAAGTATAATATTTGAGAAAAAAACAAAATTTTAATTACTTCTAATTGAAGAGTTCATGATGAAGAAGTAATAGCTGTCCAAGAGCATATTAACTCTGATATAAGTGGATTAGACGAGAACTCTTCATTAAGAAGAAGAAACAATACAGATAACAAAGAACATGATGAATCTATTGATCAAAATCAAAGAGAAGACACAAATGATAAAAGTTATGTAAAATATTTAAAAGCCATTTATGATAGTATTGATCAGATTAGGTACAAAGTTCAACTTGATACATATAATATATGCAAGGATAACGAATGGCTTCTTGTAGGTGTATTAATTGATAAAATGCTATTTTTTATTTATTGTAGCATTGTAATTATGAGCACATTGAGTATATTTAGAAGATGAGTTTTTTTTATTTTAATTTTAAATACTTTTTACTATTTTTAATAAATTTTTTTTCTATAATTGTTAAATTTTTAGTTATTTAAAAACGAAATAAAAATTTTAAATTTTAACTTAAATGGTATACTTCAGCAAAAAATTAAAACTCTTAAAAATTATTACTCATAATAATTTGATAAAAGTCCATAATAATGTGATCAAGAAAGAAGAAACACTCAGAGAACGAATGCCATTAGCACGATTATTGCAACAATGTCTCATGAAAGTGACAAAATGGTCAAATGATTATGCAAAAAATGACAAATAATCATTCAATCGCCTACAATTGAACCAAAAAAATGGACTGAAGGCTATCATTGGGCTGAAAGCAATAAAACAGTTACCTCGCGTGTGTTTGAAACCTCAAAAGAATACTACATACCAGCTGGTGAAGAATCAAAGGAAAGTAAAAAAAAATCAGTAATGTGAAAGAAATGTGTTGGAACACTTTTTGCGTTAGATCTTGACTCTGCCAAATGGAGATGATATGGCAGTCAATTGGAAACAAGGTAAATGCACCTATCCAACCTTAATATGTCAAATCACCAGCAGCAGCAAAAGATGTACCGATTGGTGAAAAACGCAAAAGAGGAAGACCAAATAAGGCAATAAAAACTTTATTAATTGATCAAAATTCCTTTTTATTTTATTTGACTGTTTGTTTTTTTTATCAATAATAAATTTCATTACAAATTAATAGTTTTTATCTTTAATATTTAAATTTTACCTAACATCATATATTCAATACTTATCAAAATAATAAAATACTGATCAAATTAAAAAAAATTGAGATAACATTAAAATTATTTACTTATCATTATATATTAAATACTGGTCAAATATATGGTTTTATTAAATATATCCAAATATGGTTGGAATGTGTTAGATCAACATAACTTATCACCAACTTCTATTAATTAAAAATTTAATTTTTTTGTTTTCGTTTTTTCACACTGAGCTAAACAAAAAAAAGGACTTAGTTCCATTCAAAATATTCTGAAGCTCTTACTTAATTGTTTGATATTAACACTAGAAGGTCCCGTTTTATTTTATACTTTTTTTCTAATGTTGGTATTTTAGGAATAGCTCAATGTAATCTCATCAATGTTTTTTTTAGGTAAAATCTTAACTTTCAGAATAAAAATACCGTATTCACTCGTTCGATTATGCTGCACCATAAGCTAAGCTACCAGCTTTTAGAGCATGCACCAAAGTACATATCACCCATGATAAAAAATTCTAAATTTGATATTTTAATATGCATGTCTTAGCAGGTAGTGCAGAGGTAATAGGGTACTTATTAGAAATAATACAGCTATTTTAAAGCCATATTAAAATACAAGCATTAGAAAAGCTGATTGATAGCGGCTGATTTTACAGAAAGCAGTTTGTCTATAAATTGAGGGAAACTTTTTAAGGAAGGAAGTTATCGTATTTTAATTATTTTTGCTAAGAGTTATAATATTTGTATATAGATTCATTAAGAATGCTTTTATGCGCAGAACTTTTGAAATTTGAAATTTAAAAAATTCAAAAAAAATCTATAATATAATCCCTTCAATACAAAATGCATAAAAAGAGAAGTGAAAAACTGTTTAATGTTGAAAAGTATTTTAATTTAAATATTTTACGAATAAAATCTGAATTAGCTCTAAAATATGAAAAAAAATTCTTGGGTTCTAAATTTTCATTCATCGACTTTTAAATTTCAAATTTAAGAAAGCAACAACTTGTGTGGATTTATTTTTGGCCATTCTATTGTGAAAGCTAGCTTCTCATTATTGAAAAAACTTCTTTTGCAAATGTTAACTAAATTTTAAACAAAATTAATTTAAAAACTCATAATTTTTCTTTAATTATTCTAGAACTTTAGACTCAAACATATTTAAAAAAAAATTGAATTTAAATTGTCATTAAATTAAGAAGAAAAAATCGATCTTATCATGGGTGGAACAAAGTATAATCGACTTTTAGGAAACAAATATGTGCGTAATTACAAGAACTCTCTGGTAATTTAAAAAAAAAACAACTTCGAATGAAAAGGATATAATTATTTTTAATTTGTATTATGTAGGCTTATTTGTCAAGCACTATCAAAGCATCTAGGTTGTTTAACTCATAAAGAAACCAATAAATTTAAAAATTTAACTTGTACTTCATTTAAATTCTAGCTCAAAGACAGAATATTATAACTATTTGCAAAAAAGTATCATACCCACGTACCATTTTCAAAAGAGTTTACAAAAGCTTAAAATTCCAAAACTTGATGACACATTTGATCGTTATTTTAGAGCGTTAAAACCTCTGATGAGTCCGGCTGATTATGACCAGGCAGAAAAAATAGGCAAAAGCTTTAAGAATGGAGAAGCAATTCGTAAGTTGTAATTGAAATTTTAATTTGTTTAACTTTTTTTTTTTAAATTTAAACAGAACTTGACAAAGAAATCAGAGAACTGGATGCTAAAAACAAAAGTAGTAACTACATATCAGGTAAATATTAATTTTGTATTATAGTATTAAAATTTTTTTATCTAGAAAGACAAAGCTAAAAATTTTTTGAAGGTTGTTTACTATAAAGGAGAACATTTTAATCATTTTTAAAAAAAATATATAATAAAAATTTTTTTTAAATCAGATATCTAAAATCAGAAAATATTAAAATTAATTAATTTTTGTTGCAAAATATGCTTATTTTCAGGGAATGAAAAGTTAAAAGAAAAGGTAACACAAAGGGTCCAAAAAAACCCTCCTGGTTTTAATTGTTAAAACAAAATAAAATTAAATTGCAGAATTACTACGGATCTAATTTTGATAGTACAATTCTGTATCAAAAATTTTTAACATTTAGATGAATAAAATTTGAACTTTTATGTATATTTAGTAATGGTAGTTCTTGCAAAATAGCAGCGCAAAATTTGCGCTTAGGCATTAAGGCTATTGCAGTCTTTATGAATTCATTTTGAGTATTTCGTTATCAATTTGTGCCTTGAAACTCTTGAGTGTCTTTGCTGATATTGTTTCTCTTGGTAGTTTGTTCCATGATTCAACAAATCTGTTTTAAAAATTGATAACGATTTTTTCCCTTTTTGTTGATCTCTCTTAAAAGTTTATGATTTAGTTTAGTTTATTTATTTTAATCTAAATATTTAGGTTTATACACATAGTACTTTTGGTTTCATA